>CM034537.1:29009987-29045227 GCA_020002185.1 Paraescarpia echinospica | reverse complement strand
GTGTGCGTGTCGGGGGGGGGGGCGTCAAATTATGTTTTAATTAACTGAGATGCACAAAAACCTAGTCAAGGTCTACACCAGATAATATCTACAAATCAAACCATTTGCATTTAAAACTGACCCCAGATTTGTACATAGAAATAATGTTGGCATAAGATATTAATTCACTGCTACACTGAAGAAGCACATTTGCATTACAACGTTAATTGGAAGCGTGTTTTGGCAACATAATAATGTAGTACTCAATAACACTTCCATATAGTCAGGGTGTGGCTGGCATTTGCACTCACAAACACATTGCAATATTGTGAAAACAATTCAAAACGTCTGCGTGCATCCATCGAGTTGTTTGTAGAATGCAAAATTAATATTTTGGTGGTAATATCGGAAACAAATTAAATGATGTCGAATCTGCCAAGATTCAAATCCCACCGGATCCCCTGGGTGAAATCGTGTTGGCGATGCAGCGGCAATGTTTATTTTAGAGTACTTTGAAAGCACTTTAGATTATATGATGTGTATCGTGAAATTGTGGGAAAGTAGTAGGTAGAATAAAGGAGCGATATAGAGTAAGGCGAAGTGAGATTGCAAGGCAGGTGTGTGAGGCGGATCATATCAGACCATTTTGAGACCAGAAAGTGTCTAAAAACCAACATTTGCACATGATAATTGCCTATTTTTATTTTCTGTCAGTAACTCGGTAAATAAGTACGAATATATTACACCATATCCTTAGAACAAATCACACATATTAGTGATAGCGTTCGTTTTACATAACACTACATCTTTCAGAAATCACAAACGTCATAGCTTGACCAGTTCAGTACAAGCAGATTGCGTCTGCATAGATATGAATACATGAATACAGAAAACATGTTAGATATGGCGATGGCCAAAGTTCCACTTGTAAACATAACGTTTCGCGGACAGTCATTTCAAAAGATACGAGTGTACGTACGAGATTCAGTTCTCCGGAATACATGTTGTTGGTCGTACGAATCAGCTATTTCGTAATACCTTACGACAACAGCATGATTCAAAATAGACAGAATTTAAGACACAGTTCTTGTTCAACTATTCTAAAAGGTTCACTAAATGCTAAGCGAATCCGGGCTTACCCGATTAAGAGTCCGGTACTCTATTCACCGCGCCACTGCGCTTTATTTCCACCGAAGTGATGTTTTCAGTTTATTTGGCGTCAATAAAAGGTCCGAAAGCAGGTTGTCGACGTCCTCGTTTCTGTGTATCGAGAATACGCTGTGGACCGAAACTACGCTCCATCCAGGCAGAAGAGAGAACGAAATATCGAGAGGGAGGAGGGAGAGAGAACGAGAGAGAGAGAGAGAGAGAGAGAGAGAGAGAGAGAGAGAGAGAGAGAGAGAGAGGGGAGAGAGATAGAACGAGAAAGAGAGGGGGAGAGAGAGAGAGAAGACACACACACACGCACGCACGCACACACACCCACGCACGCGCACACACACACGCACGCACACACACACACACACGCCCTCACACACGCACACACACATATAAACACACACATAAACACAACCACAACCACACACGCACACGCACGCACGCACACTCACACACATACACACGCACACACCCAGACACACACACACATATACACACAGACAGCATACACACACACACACACACACACACACACACACACACACACACACACACACACACACACACACACACACACACATACATAAACACAAACACAACCACAACCACACACAAATACACACGCGCGCGTACACGCACACGCACATACAGAGACAGATAGACATACAGACAGACAGACACACACACACACACCCACACACACACCCACCCACCCACACACACACACACACACACACACACACACACACACACACACACACACACACACACACACACACACACACACACACACACACACACACATACACACACAAGACATCAAACGACGGGGAACTTCCGGTGGTGAATTGGTTGGTGCAGCAAACTTGCAAAAATATAAGGATATTTGATCAAGATAAGTGATATTATTGAGTGTATAGCATACATAACGTAATTATAGATATATATTAAGCAATATTTTTTGTTAAAAGTTAGCTAGAGGGAGTAATTTAGGGTAGATTAAAAGTAATTGGGGACGTTAATGTAATCGGAACGTTGTTTACAAAGTAGGTCACTGGCGAAGTTAACGTAACGTGAACGACAATAGAATAGCGTTATTTGAGATAATCGATGTAGTTAGATGAGTAATTAAAACCTGAAATAACAACCTTTTAAAGTGTATATTAGTACACAGGAAACAGTCTTTGTAAAGACTACCTTGTATCTAAGCCTAACTTGAATACATTGTCATCGACATCGTAACTAGGTAAGGCACGGTGTGTCACTGTGTGTTAACAAATATAACTAACTATAACCTAAACAATCTGGTGTAAGTTGTACACAGAAAAGTCTTTTCAAAGACTATATAAAAACTATTTTGAACATAAATAAATTCTGATATGGCACCTTGCAAGCGGCATCTCAGGGCAAAACGACACTTAGTTTGCAACGACTGCCAGGGCTGGGTGGATTTTGTGTTGTCTGGCTGTTCAAAATCATTTGCAGAGACCAAAGATGACGGATTCACCTTTCGGTGTATGGGGTGGTTGAAGGTGGAATGTCTGATGAAGGAGGTCTGTAAGTTGACGGATGTAGTGAAGGAGATGGAGGTGAGACTCAACATAGAAATAGATGGAGCAGAGAGGGATGAAGCGGAGAGAGTTGAGAATTCTACAACACAGAAGAAGCAGAATTGTGACACGGAGACTGAAGAAAGGAGACTGAGAGGAGGGAAGGTGACCGGTGTGAAAGAACAAGAAATTGAGAAGACAGGGGGACGGAGGAAAAGTGTTCGGCAGAGGAAAAGAAAACGGGTCAGTGGGGATAGATCAACTGGTAGTCAGACTGTAGAGAACGAGGAGAGACGCGACAGCGATACAGGTGGTGATGAGGTAGATACCACAGAGGCAGTTGGTAAGACTGTGAGACAGAAGACTGATGGAAGAAGACAGAGTGTTCAGCAAAAAACAGAAAACATGACAGGCGTGAAGGTGACAGGGGAGAAAGTGACCGTAGTGAAGGAGGTAGCCGGGGAAAAGGGACGGGAGAGGAGAGAAGAAAATGTGATGGGAGGAAAGACGAAGGGACGAAAGGTAGTGAGAGTAAATGTGCTGGAAGAGAAGATGACAGGAGGAAAGGGGACAAGAGAAAACGCGACAGGAAAGAAGGGAATGGAAGAGAATGTGACAGGAGAGAAGACGGCAAGAGGAAAAGACAACAACCAGACATATGCAAACCGGAGGAGCTACTCCGAGGCAGTGATTGAGGGGGCAAGGAGAAAAGAGAGAGAGAGAGTTTATGGGCGATTCAATTCTGAGAAAAACAGACAAGACTATATGCGAGGGGAAGGACGTTGTTGTATGTCTACCGGGGGCTAGGATAGAGCATGTGACCGAAAGGGTAGAGAAGGTATTGGGGCATGGCAAGAGAGAGTCTATACTAGTACACGTAGGGACAAACAATGCAGACAAGGAGGGAACAACTGGGATAGTTCAGAAGTACATACATCTAGTAAGGAAGCTAAAGAAGACAAGAGTGGAACAGGTTGTTCTCTCAGGAATTTTGCCAGTAATGGGAGGAAGGGGGGCATCATACAGAAACTGTAAGAGGATGGCGATCAACGCACTAGTTGAGCAGTTGTGTGAAGAAGAGGGCGTGGGATTCATAGATTTATGGGGATACTTTGTTGGGAGAGAAGATATGTACATGAGAGATGGCCTCTATCTAAGTGGAAAGGGGGCAGCAGTATTCTCAGAGAATCTGACAGTGGGACAGGTTGCATCTATTTAAACTAAATTCGCAGGGGGGACTCGCAGAGAAGCCTGAAACTGGAGGCATAGATACAGACAGCAAAAATAATTCAGCAAAGAACAATCTGGAAAGCTGGATATAAATGTGTTTGTTTAAATGCAAGGAGTATAGTAAACAAAAGAAATGAACTAAACATTATGGTAGAAGATATTGACCCTCACATAATAGGTATAACCGAATCATCGTCAACCACCGATGTATCAGATGCCGAATTGGGACTGACAGGATATGTAATGTTTAGGAAAGATAGAATAGGAAGAAGGGGAGGTGGAGTTATTTTATATATTAAAGAATATATACAGGCTGATGAAATAAAATTAGACAGCGAAGCAGATTGCGAAGAAGCTGTTTGGTGTAACATAGTTACTACAAGAAACTCAACGTTAACGGTTGTATTAGTTTATCGAAGTCCAAACATAAGCGTAGAAGAGAATGAAAAAATACAAAACGCTATAAGGGAAGTGAGCAAACGGGACTGTGTTATTATGGGGGATTTCAACCATGGGCATATAAAATGGAAATCTCTACAGAGTATGGGTAGTGAGGACCACAAGTTTTTAGTTTCAGTACAATATAGTTTCCTTTCTCAACATGTGCTAGAACCAACCAGGGGAGAGAACGTGTTAGACATAGTTTTGTCCTCACAGAATGAATCAGTTGACAATATCAGGATATATGAGCCACTGGGGAATAATGATCACAACCAGATACATTTTACCATCAAAGTAAAATCAGAAAGGAAGAATAAAAAGCAGCACAGAAGAAATTTCCACAATGGAAAATATAAGGACATCAGGAAATATTTAGCCAAGATAGACTGGAATAACACACTGAAGAATAAGACAGCAACAGAATACTGGAATATCTTAACGAGTGAAATTGAATGCATCATCGTCAAATTTGTTCCCTTAAAAAAACACGGGAAACGGTCCAAAAAGAAACACTTATCGAAAGAATCCATTAGAAAAATGAAGTATAAACAAATGATGTGGAAGTCATATAGACGTACTGGAAATGACGAAGTCTACAACATTTATAAAGAAACCAAGCTACAGCTGAAATTAGAAATTCAAAGAGAAGCTATGAACATAAATTAGCGTGTAATAAAAAACATGACAGAAAGAGTTTTTTTGCGTATGTTCGAAGCAAACAGAAAGTTCAGGATCAGGTCGGTCCTCTAGAAGATAGTGCTGGAAATATAATATAAGAAGGATTCTTAATGGCAGAAGACCTGAATGAGTATTTTAGTTCAATCTTTACCAGAGAAGACACTAGTTCACTGCCAGTACCAGAGGCTAAGTTCAAGAAGGCAGAATCAGACTATTTAAGACAGTTAATTGTAACCCCAGAAATGGTAGCTAAGAAAATTCAAATTCAAATCAAATTTATTGTAACTCATTACAATACAATACAAATCAAATTAATACAAATCCTATATAATAACATAATGAGCATAACAAGGGAAGAACATTAAATAATGTTATACTCCCTTTTAGGGCTATGAAGTATAATAAATCACCTGGAGTGGATGGTATTCCATCCAAACTACTACTGGAAATTGTAGAACAAATTAGCATACCTGTCATTAGAAGAGGGAGTGGTTCCTTTAGAATGGAAAGAAGCAAACATTATACCGTTATTCAAAAAAGGTTCGAGAAACAAGTCAAATGATTATAGACCAGTTAGTTTAACATCAAATTAACAAATTATTAGAAAGACTAATTAAAGATCACATGGTGGATTTTCTTGTTAAACATAACTTGATAAACCCATCTCAACATTGGTTTCTAAAAACGAGGTCATGCTTAACAAATATATTATGTTTTTTGGAAGATATCACTAAGTGGGTAGATGATGGATGACCAGAAGATATCATCTACTTAGATTTTCAAAAAGCTTTCGACAAAGTGCCACATCAGAGATTACTGCTTAAACTAAAGGCCCATGGCATAGGAAATGGTATAATTAACTGGATAGAAAAATGGCTGATTGACAGAAGACAACGGGTAGTTGTTGATGGGGAGGCTTCAAACTGGAAATCAGTTTTGAGTGGGGTTCTACAGGGATCTGTACTGGGACCTATATTATTCTTAATATATATAAACGATTTGGACGATGATATAGCTAGCAAGGTGTTGAAATTTGCAGATGATACAAAAGTGTTTAGAAGGATTAAAAGTGATGGAGATAGATAGCATTTACAAGATGATCTTGACAGGTTGATCAAATGGTCTGAAAAGTGGCAAATGTTGTTTAATTTTGGGACATGTAAATGCCTTCACACAGGACATGGGAACGAATATGTAGAATATACAACGGGGGGAACTGTACTAAATACTACTGTAAAAGAAAAAGACTTAGGGCTGACAATTAGTGCTGACATGAAGGTTTCAGAGCAGTGTAGAATTGCAGCTTCAAAAGGAAATAAAATCCTTGGATTGATTAGGCGAAATATAGCATGTAAAGAAAAAGAACTAATAATACCGCTGTACAAAATAATAGTTAGGCCTCATTTAGAATATTGTATACAAGCGTGTAGGCCATACCGCAAGAAGGACTTAGATATGCTAGAAAGAGTACAGAGGAGAGCGACTAAAATGATACCAAAACTGAGGTATCTTAGTTATGAAAAACGTCTAAAAGAGTGTGGTTTAACAACACCAGAGACCAGGAGATTGAGAGGAGATCAGATAGAAGTGTTTAAAATATTGAATGGTTATGAAAATATTCATAGAAATATGTTTTTTCAGTTAAGAAAGATATAAAGACTAGAGGACATGAAGTTACATTAGTAAAGGAGCAGTGTAGATTAGACGTAAGAAAGTTCTCATTTTCACAAAGGACTGTGAATGAATGGAACAGATTATCTGATGATTGTGTCGGTGCTAGTAGTGTGAATATGTTTAAAAATAAAATCGACACATACCTCAGAAGGGCTGGATATATGTATATAAAAGGGTTGGACTCTCGATAAGCCAAAGGGCTTCCTTGTCCACCTGCCATCTAGAGTTAATTCTCTGGATGGCAATCTTGTTAAATCACACACACACGCGCGAGCGCGCGCGCACATGCACACACACTCACAAAATGCTGCGATGTCTGCTCTTTCTATGTGTTTGTTCATTTGCTTGGACCATATTGGCCTCAGATCTGCCAATTGGTGATGTATTTGAGAAAAAAACAGGTAACAAATTAAAGTTATTTACTTTTTTCAGTTAATAAATGGAGTGGTATATTATTATCCAGGTAGCGTCACTGTGAAGATATGTTGAACTTGGTTGTCTACTGCATCCATGATGAAAGCAGAAATTAATTTAAATGGTCAATGGACCGAGTTAAATTCTAAATATTGTAATGTTGACAATTAAACTCACACCAAATACACAATCGACGATTCCAAAATGTGATCTGTGGCCATCTGTGGGCCCGAGGTACATAGCGGATACGTCACATGTAGGCGCCGGAACTAGGAACGGGGCCTGGGGACTAATATTTTGGAGTGGGGCTAGAGAAAGGATTAGCACCCCAAGAGGATTTTCTTTATGTATTTTTGGTGATTCTCAAGACGGGGTGCAGTTGGATGAGTTTTGGCGAGTCTCAAGGGGGGTGTAGTTGGAAGTCTTTGTGAGTTCAACAATTTGGAACGTCACAGTGAAACATTTTTAACAGCACCCTTCCCCCGTCGTCTGACGTCTTGCCCGTCGTCTGATGTCTTGGTCCGAGGCAGCGACGATCGAATGGTTGCTGAATATTAATTTCGTTCCGGCGCCAATGATTGTGTGTGTGTGTGTGTGTGTGTGTGTGTGTGTGTGCGTGTGTGTGTGTGCGCGTGTGTGTGTGTGAATGTGCGCGCGCGTGAAAATTTGTTCTCATTTCTTTTACCTTGCAGTAATGTTCAAAGAACTGTTCTAAAGAAGTGATCTTTAAACCTGTTTAATGTATCCTAGCTCCGAGCCAAAACCAGAACACAGTTTGCTCTAGTTCGTGAACTACAGATGAGAGTGTCCTAGGTAAAATGGTAAATGTATTAATTCGAAAGGGTCCTTTAGCACCCCTATACAGGTTCAGTCCCACCCGGGCGAAACTGGCGGAGATATGTTCAGATGGTCATACAAACCAATAGAGACCGACATTTTGTTTTGTAATAATTATAGACAATCTTATGTATGTAAACCTAATCGAGCCAAACATATATCAACAAATAATATCATCAAATTATATTCTACATATGCGGAAGATTTATGTTTGATAGAGGGAGACTTGGAGAAGGTTTGAACAATATCTGGAGAAATGGAAAGACTGCATTAGGAAGATCTAAATTAACAATATATCAATTGAAAATACATCATCGACCGTGTTCGTGGTGTAGCGGAAAGGTTTATTTTAGAACAGCGGTTCTTAACCCCTGGGTTGCGACACAAAATTTTAAGTGGGTCGCCAGTTACATTCCGAACTTTTTTTTCTTTTTTTCCAGCCTACCTGTAAGAGATGCTTGATAGACGAAATATTTATGCCAAATGTTACATGAATTTGAAAGGCAGTGTGATATATCTAACAACAAATCAAATTCACAAGACCTTTGTCGTAAATTTATCGTCTCGCACGCAGATGGTATGGGGAAGTCATATTCTGCTTGAAAATGCGCAATGCGCCCACTTTGCAAAACTCAGTACAGTGTTCGATTCACTCCAAATAGAATCTTTCATAATACACATTCACTGACAAACATCGCTTTAATCGCGTGTCCTGTTACATCGTGTTGTATATCCAAATGTCTGCCTCCTTATTATTACCAATATGAACAAAATTAGCGTAAATTAATATCTTTCTAACATTATCGAATTCGCTGATTTTGTGATTCTGATGCTTCCATGTTCAGCAAGCAAAGTATTTTTGTATGTTCCCATTGATATGTTTTAATTTATGCTTATTTATTTCATATTTTGTACACGTTAGTTGTGTTATATAACGCATAACTGTGTGGTCGGCAACCGAGTCCCGCCAACGATATTGGGATCGCAGCCAAAAAGGTTACGAACCGCGGCACTATTTTAACATTAAAACATGACTGACAGTGAAATACAGACGAGAACCTGCTGGACAATGACTTTGGGGGTGAAGTCATAGGGTATATGTGTATATATATGTGTGTGTGTGTGTGTGTGTGTGTGTATATATATATATATACCCTATGACTTCACCCCCAAAGCCATTGTCCAGCAGGTTCCCGTCTGTATTTCTGTATATATATATATATATATATATATATATATATATATGCAAACACCACACATAGTTGTTAGTGTTCTTGATTTTAAACTTCAAAACACGACTGACAGTGAAACGATCGAAGACGGCAACTTGTTGGACTTTGTGGACAATGACTTTTTGGTGAAGTTACAGGGCTATGTATGCATATATATTACATATAGTTGTTAGGTTTCCTTTTATCAAAACCTTCAAAGTATTTCACTACTGTAATGCTGAAAACATTTTTGACAGTGAAAGAGAGACGGCGAGCTGTGTGCCATTGTTGGCAGGCGGCCGAGGTGCTGAATTGTGACTTTCGTAGGCATTATTTGTTACAAGCAGTCAACCATTTTAGCTGTTCTCTATATACGTTACTGATTATAGTATGGGTTGTTGGACTTTCTGATTTTGATTATTCAGAAAACGTATTTTTATGTAAAATTAGACATACATTTGATCAAAATCGTCTTAAGGCTATATAAGATATTACACAAACGGAGTTTTAACCGGCCTGATTTTGGATGTTTGGCCAGATATGGGTAATTTTCTTCCCGAAAAATGCAAAAGTTGAATAAAATGAAGTTAAGCAACTATGTAACCATTATTTTTCAGGATGTAATCAGTGGGTTACCAATGTCCAACCTTTTTAGATTTTTTCCACGCATATCATTGGTTATAGTACAAAGCGTTTGCAAGACACGATTTGGATTTATTGGTTAAATATGGATCATTGTTTGCTTAACATCAAATTTGACAAATAATTGGTCAAAAACTGTTTTCCCACATGAAGCCTACTTGTATGTTACCAGTCGCCAATCAGGTACTGGTTCTGTACATAGGTATCTGGTTACACAGTAGTTTTTTTGCCGGTCAGGGTTTGGACTTTTGGTTTAATATGGTTTATTTAACAAAATAAACAAAATGTGATTAAATAACTATTTATACCTTATATTTTAGGGCGTAATCGTTGTTGTCAACTTGTCAATCATTTCATAATGTTGGCCACGTGTTTGAACGTTTACAATTTTGGAAGAAAACATTGCCTCAATGGGGGTGGGGTGCGTATGGACACGTCGCACCATCTGCCTTCAGCTACTCCGGCTGCATGAGACATACCTGTGGTTTTGACACAAAATAATGTATTAGTATTACTTAATGAATTCTTATTACAAATTATTCTAACAGCTACTTTGTAATAGATAAATGTCGGCAATATATGTTTTAGACGTATTTCCCCAAATTTCACAGCAGTACGATAAATATGCGAGAAATAACGTACAATATAATACTAAAAGTGATTTTGTATCTAGCAAATATTTTGTCCTATATATATTGGCAATAATTGTGATAGTTTAAACTTTATTATATTTATACTTTATCATCTATTACGAATTTTTCATATTTATACTTGATCATCTATTAAGACTGCTAAAAACTTAGTAACATATTAGTCAGTCAATACACGTGTTATCGAGTTTTACGTTAATCAGCAAATTTCACTAAAAACCTGTCTGCGTGAGCATTTCTACAACTGTCAGTGTACAAGATGTATAGGAGGGATGAGAGACAACAACCCTGTGTGTCAACTTCATGTCAGAAAATCAGGTCGACAGGGAGGAAGTAATCGTCAAACCTGCTGAACAGTGAGTGTGTGAGTGAGTGAGTGAGTGAGTGAGTGAGTGAGTGAGTGAGTGAGTGAGTGAGTGAGTGAGTGACTGAGTGAGTGAGTGAGTGAGTGAGTGAGTGAGTGAGTGAGTGAGTGAGTAGTTGCGTTTATACAGGATTTCTGTTTTAATGCAAACAATCAGAGTATATAATTTGGAAATGTGATCAGCTGTACATGCTGTAAGGTATGAAACGTTGTGTAACGAACACACGAGTAAATATCTTACCTTGGTCATTTGCTTATAGGGCGGACACAAAAGAGGATTTTTTTAACAATGACACCCCTCATTTTTTTATAAATCGTTACGGAGTGCCAGGCAGCGAGAGGGAGCCCGGCAGAGGGTGTTGATGACGGGCATAACGCTAACAGGCGACGTAGTGCAGTAAAAATGGAACGAAAATATATCGCAAAGTAAACGAAAGTAACGAAGTAAAAAGTAGCGTTACCTTAGATAAATTATTTCTTTACAAGTAGAAGCAGTTAATGTAAATTGTATTTCGTTACTCTCCGATACTTGAAATATACACTCAAGTAGAGTAACGAAGTAGTTTTACTTCGTTACATGACACCCCTGTATGGTTATATGGTTATTGTGACAATTAAAACATTAAAGTTAAATGGAGCGCTGGCACAATGAACGTTAGAAGCAAGGCCACCTCTCGACACGGTCCTCATAGGGACGCACTCCAGGTACGGAGTTACTCTTGGCGCGTTACACCGTGTCCTGTCCCTCCCGTTAGTAGTCTCGCTTGTCCGATTTTCGCTTGCCTTCGTCAACTCGCCAAGTAGAGAATGATTCCAAATGTCTTATATTTACGTACGGTTGCAGACATTTTATTATTGAGAAGCATCGTGATGGTGATGAAGTTGGCACAAGACTTTCCAAAGAGTTTCGCGATTGATAGATGATAATAACAATATGAAACTGCCAAAATATTCGATACAATTTACCACATATCATAAACAATAACCGTCTTTTAGTCACAAAGAAGACTGGAACACATAGTTTCCGAGGTTTTTCAAATTTGGCAAAAATATATTACAAACTACGTAGTTACGTGTACACTCCTTAACTATTACATATGCTATCAAAATCAATACAATTAGCAATATGTGTTATATGTACGGATATGTAATTACATGTATGTGTACGTATGTCAACTATCATTCTTGTATTTTAATGTTATCATAAATTCTCCAACACACGCATATGCACGCATACATAGTCGTGCACGTTCTTTTGTCCGTTCTCTCTCACGTCTTGCTTGCGGTGAATACCCATCCAGTGGTTCCTGTCACTACAGCGGCTCCCAGCCCCATTCCAAGAACGATTGCCCAGCTAGAGGCAAGACGTGCTCGAAATGTGGCAAAATAAGACATTATGCACGTATCTGCATGTCAACACCCATGGTAAGACATGTCGATGTTTCATCGTATGTGTCTCATGATGAAGAGCATATCTTTTCCGTTGCTGGCAATATGTTAACTCGCCACAGATCACTACGTGCATCATGGACTGTCCCATTGATGTTGTGATTGACACTAGTGCTTCCGTCGATATCATAGATCACTCCACGTACGAAGCACTCGCCAACAAACATAGGTTTCAGTCTCCAGTGCCAAAATTATATGCATTTGGCTCCAAGACTCAGGTTTCTTTGAATCAGAAATATGTACGAGTCAAGCACAACTCAGGTAAAGTTCTACGCCCTAGAATCAAACACCCGCAGCAACCATCTCAGAGGGCGAAACAGCCGAGCAGGTGCAGCTGATCCACGTTTCCCTTCAAACTGGCCCAAATACCATCCCTGATGAGTTCCTTGCCCTGTTCGATGGATCCACGGGTCGGATCAAGGACACGAAAATCATGCTGCACATTGACCCTTCTATATCAAAAGTTGCACAGAGACATCGACGCATCCCATTTCACGTCCGCATTGATGTCGAGAAGGAGCTCGATCGCCATGAGAAGACGGGCGTCATTGAAAAGGTAGAAGGCCCCACACCCCGGACGAGCCCAATCGTTGTCGTACCCAAGAAAGCAGGTGGTGTGAGAATCTGCGTCGACCTGAAGGAATCCAACAAGGCCATACGGAGAGAAAGACACCCAATGCCGACGTTTGACGATATCATTGCTGACCTGAACGGCTCAACTGTTTCAGTAAACTAGACCTGACAAACGCATACCATCAGCTAGAATTGGACGAAACGAGCCGTTACATCACTACCATCACCACGCATGTCGGTCTTCGTCGCTACAAACGCCTACTCTTTGGGGTCAACGCTGCTGCAGAAATGTTCCAAATCGCAATCGCGGAACTACTCAGCAACATCCCAGGTGCTCGAAACCTCTCTGACGACATTATCGTCCACGGGAAAACCCAATATGTACATGATGCAAGTCTCCAGGCCACACTGAAGAAGCTAGAAGACAGCGGTGCCAAGGCCAACAGAGAAAAATGCGTGTTCTCCACATATGAACTGACTTTCTTTGGACATGTGTTCGGTGCGAAGTTGTCTCAGCTGATCCCAACAAAATCAAGACCATCATCAATACAGATCCACCGAAGAATGTCAGCGAAGTCCATTCATTCCTAGAAATGACACTGTACGTATCGGGGTTCATATCTGACTACGCAACCATGACTGAGCCCCTGAGAAAGCTCATCAAGCAGGACGTCGCATGGAAATGGTCGCAAACAGAACAGCAAGCCTCTGATAAGCTGAAGCAATCTCTGACGCGAACACCCGTCATGGCCTACTTCAATCCTTCAAAAGAAACCACAGTCTTAATCGACGCAAGTCCTGTTGGTCTAGGAGCAATCTTGACGCAGAACGGGAAGATGACTTGTTACGCCAGTCGCGCCTTCACTGCCACTGAACAACGTTACTCCCAAACAGACATAACACTTTTGGCAATTGTGTATGGAGTAGAACACTTCCACCTGTACCTTTTTTGCTCCCACTTCGTAGAGATCGCCGATCACAAGTCACTACTGGGAATCATGAACAGCCAAAAACCCACTACAGCTCGGATAGAAAGATGGCGCTTACGTCTCATGCCCTATGAGATGACCTTAGTCTACGCTCCAGTAAGAAATGACCAAAATCCAGCCCACTACATCAGCCGTTACCCTCACACTACACCAAGACGCGAAAATGCTGGTGAGCCATACATAGCATATGTCACGAAGAATGTCATACCTACGTCAATGACGACTGAAGAAGTGTAGAAAGCAACAGCAAACACTCCAGAGGTTGATGTTGGCAATCCAAACTGGCCATTGGGAAGACCCAGAGATATCAAACTTCACCAGGTTCAGAGAAGAACTCTCCGTCCATGATGGTTTGATTCTCCGAGGAAATCGTCTTGTCATCCCAGCCACTCTACAACATAAAGTCGTTGCCATCGCACATCAAGCACACCAAGGGATTGTTAAGAACACCAAACAGTGCATCAGGGAGAAAGTCTGGTTCCATGTCATTGACGAACTTGTTGAGGACGCAGTGAAGTCATGTATCCCCTGCCAAGCATTACGTCCAGAGCATGCCCAACGTGAACCCCTATATATATACGATATGGAGTATGTATATAATAATTTTCAGTTAACATAAAATATAAGTGTTCATATATATATATATATATTCATATGTACCAGTTCGATGTAATTTCTATTAAAGGGGTCAGTGACTCCTATTAAGACATTATAGTCGCTCTCTTGGAAGCCACTAAACAATAATTGCTCAACTCATTTATACCAGAAAGAAGTGCGATGTGTAGGAGAAAGAACGGGCAAAAGAACGTGCACGACTGTGTATGCATACATAAAAAAATAATATAATGATAGTTGACGTACGTACACATACATGTAATTACATATCCGTACATATAACACATATTACTAATTGTATTGATTTTGATAGCATATGTAATAGTTAAGGAGTGTACACGTAACTACGTAGTTTGTAATATATGTTTTGCCAAATTTGCAAAACCTCGGAAACTATGTGTTCCAGTCTTCTTTGTGACTAAAAGACGGTTATTGTTAATGATATGTGGTAAATTGTATCGAATATTTTGGCTGTTTCATATTGTTATTATCATCTATCAATCGCGAAACTCTTTAGAAAGTCTTGTGCCAACTTCATCACCATCACGATGCTTCTCAGTAATAAAATGTCTGCAACCGTACGTAAATATAAGACATTTGGAATCATTCTCTACTTGGCGAGTTGACGAAGGCAAGCGAAAATCAGACAAGCGAGACTACTAACGGGAGGGACAGGACACGGTGTAACGCGCCAAGAGTAACTCCGTACCTGGAGTGCGTCCCTATGAGGACCGTGTCGAGAGGTGGCCTTACTTCTAACGTTCATTGAGCCAGCGCTCCATTTAACTTTAATGTTTTAATTGTCACAATAACCATATAACCATACAGGGGTGTCATGTAACGAAGTAAAACTACTTCGTTACTCTACTTGAGTGTATATTTCAAGTATCGGAGAGTAACGAAATACAATTTACATTAACTGCTTCTACTTGTAAAAAAATCATTTATCTAAGGTAACGCTACTTTTTATTCGTTACTTTCGTTTACTTTGCGATATATTTTCGTTCCATTTTTTTCGGAACTACTTCGCCTGTTAGCGTTACGCCCGTCAACAACACCCTCTGCCGGGCTCCCTCTCGCTGCCTGGCACTCCGTAACGATTTAAAAAAAATGAGGGGTGTTATTGTAAAAAAAAGAGATCCTCTTTGGTGTCCGCCCTATAAGCAAATGACCAAGGTAAGATATTTACTCGTGTGTTCGTTACGCTGCACAACGTTTCATACCTTACAGCATGTACAGCTGATCACATTTCCAAATTATATACTCTGATTGTTTGTATTAAAACAGAAATCATGTATAAACGCAACTACTCACTCACTCACTCACTCACTCACTCACTCACTCACTCACTCACTCACTCACTCACTCACTCACTCACTCACTCACTCACTCACGTAGTCAGTCATTCACTATCTCACTCATACCCTTTCTCTCTCTCTCCTTTACTCACTCACTCACTCACTCACTCACTCACTCACTCACTCACTCACTCACTCACTCACTCACTCACTCACTCACTCACTCACTCACTCACTCACTCACTCACTAACTCACTCACTCACTCACTCACGTAGTCAGTCATTCACTCTCTCACTCATACCCTTTCTCCCTCTCTCCTTTACTCACTCACTCACTCACTCACTCACTCACTCACGCACTCACTCACTCACTCACTCACTCACTCACTCATTCACTCACTCTATCACTCACTCACTCACTAACTAAATCTCTCACTCTCTCACTCACTCACTCACTTGCTTACTCACTCATTCACGCGAACACACACACAACTATACATATGAAAACACGCACGCGCGCGCGCCCGCACACACACACACACACACATCACACACACACACAAACACACACACACACAAACACACATATATACATTTGTATACAATGTGCCCGCCCAAACGACAGTGTAATTGCTCTTGCAGGGATGAATAAAGTTGTATTGTATTGTATTGTATCCGATGCAAAGCAGTGCTCCATAATGACTTATGATAATTCATCACAATCAGAATTGTACGCGTAATCTCCGTTAAGTCTGGGCTTATCAACAATGTTGATAAGATATATCAGTTTCCCCCACACATTTCTCGCTTAAACAACTTTGCTGTATGTTTTACTGCAAAGAAAAATATACCCTGAGAAGTTTCGCGAGTGCTCCCAGCTCCAAAGCTTCCTCCTTCAACGGCTTGCAGTGGACAGTGTGCAAGACCGTGACGACCAGCAGTAGCCCAAAGGCGGACACTACAGGACGCATCTTTCTTTTTTCGTTCCTATGCGTCTCTTGGAGATCACTGAAAAACACTCCACAAACATCTCGGCTCGAAAGATGCGTCGGTCTCAGTGCAGTTCGAGTTTTACACCGCGCAGAAGACGTCACCATGTTGTTTCTGTCACACGTCCTTGGTTCGTTGTTGGTTTTCGATGCGAATTTGAAACAACTGTGTCCCGGCAGGTCTGATGTACGAACTGTTGATTTTACTTTTGGTAACTAAGTAAGCGTAGGCGTGTTTACAAGAGCGCTTGCATAGAATCAGTTGGTGAATAATAAATAATGACATGTACACACACATACACACACGCACACATACACGCCCGCATACATACACATGCGCGCGCACACTTAGACACTCAATAATACAGGTGAGCTGCGGATAGTGTCGATAGCAGTCTGTGTGAACATTGTTTACGTTAAACTGCCACAGATTCTGATTGCCCGTTACTGTCTGTCGATAACTAGGCGTCACATCATGTTGCAGAGTGGCCGGTGGTAAGCCACACTTAATCGGTGAAATGGAATGGAGTTCCAACAAGGGTGTCGATGGAGTTATTGCAGCGGCGATTGAGATGGTACTCAGCGAAACTGCGAGTACGAAGACGATAACCAGCCAGACGTCTAAAACGAAGAGAAAACAAAAGCCGAGTGAAAGTGGTGCGGCCATGATGGAAGTTGAAAAAATAAGTGACATCACGTCGCAAGTCGTTGCTACTATCCAGCCTGTAATCATCAAGTCGGTGACTGCCGCAATCATCACTGCGCTCTCCGAATCAAAACAAACGATAGTGGAGGAGATCAAAGAAGAACTGCACATCCTAATGAGGTCAGTGAAAGAAAATGCAACATAAGGCGCGAATTGCAACGACAACGTGACAAATTGACGCATTCGAACAATATAGCAGACGAGATAACATCTAGATCGTGGGTTTCCCCGAGCCAGCTCAAAGGGAAAGTGAAGATACCTCCCTCATGGCGAGCGACATGTGCAAGAAGATCGGTGTCGATGTCACCACCAACGACATCAACACAAGCCACCGAATTCCGGGAAGGGCGAAGGCCATCGTGGCGAAGTTTGTGCGGAGAGAGAAAAAACGAGATCACGAAAGCGAAAGAATGTTGTAGGATGCCAGCGATCTGAAGATCATCATGAAGGACGACCCTCCGCAGCAAGTTATTGCGCGAGGTGAAGAACAGCCACGCCAAGCGAGCCTTCACCTGAAAAAGACACATCCACTGGATTGTGGAAGCGAATAGTCGGGAATAGAAGGTGACACTGGACAATCCGGACGATCTTTTTAAGCTGGGTGGGAAGAGGCAATGGTCAGCCAGATCCAGCTCTTCGTGGACATGTGAACAGAGGTGGAACATATTGTGATGTAGTGACACAAACTAGCCATGGCTTGTCGTACATTGAAATGGTCCCTATGCCAGAACTGTTCCACAGTAGATCAGCAAATTTAACCAAAAAATAAACTTCTACCTAAAGGTAAAGATTCCTTCTATTTGTACTGTGAAATATGTATAGATATTTTTCTATGCAGTACTATCAGCAATGATGGATTTAAATTTATTCATTCAAATTTGAATATTAATGCAATTGTATATAACATTTATGATCAATGCTCAGTTTTCAACTTCAAATCATTTAGCATGTCTAAGTACAAGTGTGATGATTTTGAAAGTGACATCGATCCAAACAAAACATTCTTTAACTATATTTCTACACGCTGTGACTATTACACAATTGAGCACTTTGTTAAGAGTGAAAACATTCAGAAAGGCTTGTCCTTCATTCATTTCAATGCTCGAAGTCTCCATTCAAATTTTGATAAAATAAAATATTATGTAAATGAACTAAAAAAAACGTTTTTACCTTATTGCTATATCGGAAACGTGGTTAGATTCTGAAGATTGGTCCGATATATTATTGAATGGGGATGATGTTATTTACAGAAATAGAAAAAAAATGAGAACGGTGGCGGTGTGGCTGTTTATGTTAACGGGTCGATTGAGTTAAAAATAGTGAAGACCATGTCTTTGGTAATTGATGATTTATTGGAAAGTACTACAGTTGAATTATGCATAGTTAATAGGAAAAATATAACCATTACTTGTATGTATATACAGAACACCAGGAACTAATGCTGATACTTTTACTGACCGACTTGAATTGATGATCAAAACTGTTAGGAACACTAAAACAATATTTACGCTGGTTCAGTAGAGGTCTACGCAATCCTTGAAAAAAGAAAAATAATTTGTGCAAACAGTATTTGCGGTATAGAACATCAACATCTAAATGTAAGTATATAGCTTATAAAAATAAACACACCCCTGTTATTAGATTTTGTGAAAAAGAGAACTATAATATATTACCGGTCAAAGAATATAGTAATGTAAAGGGCACAGGAAATGTTTTAATTCCAGTATAAAGAAACGACAACAACATTCATGTTATCCAAACTCTTTTTTATTAGTAATGGTAGATTAACAAGAAATGAAACAAATGTTGTTAATGTTTTCAATTATTTTTTCATAAATGCAAGGCCAAACCTTGCATAAAACATAAGAGTACCCAATGGAAATATAAGCGTGCTTGATTTACTTAGAAAATCCAATCTCTAACACCGTGTTCTTAGCGGGGGTTGAAGAACATGAAGTGATGCATATTTCTAAATGTTGTAACATATAAAGTTTAGAGAATATGACAATGTTGATATTATAATTATTGTTAAAAAAAGTAATTTTCAACATGCTAATACCGTTTACCGATACATGTAACAAATTCTTTAGTAGTGGTTTATTTCCATGTAAAATGAAAGTTGTCAAAGTAATTCCTATATTTAAAGCTGGTGAAAAAATGTTTTTACTAACTATATGTCCACTTCAATGGCCCTATTAGAACTAACTTAGAAAAAAATGTACAATTGGGGTATTCGTTGATTTGAAAAAAAACATTTGATACAATTGATCATAAATAATTACTCAGACAATTAGAGGCTAATGGAACCAGACGGCAATTCGGATTTATTACAGGTGTTACGTGGGGTACCGCAAGACTTCATTCTGGACCCAAAAAGTTTTATACTATACATAATTGATATTTGTAATATTTGGGCAATAATAAAATTCACTCTTTTTTCGGGTGATACTGCTATATTTTGCTCTGTGAACGATCCAGCCCAGCTAAGTAACGTTGTCAGCAATGGACTACGAAAGTTACATATATGGTTTTCAGTAAATAGATTATTCCTAAATGTAGCTAAGACAAACTTCGTTTTGTAAAAAATCAAATATTGACGTAAAACTCGATAACACGTGTATTGACTGACTAATATGTTACTAAGTTTTTAGCAGTCTTAATAGATGATCAAGTATAAATATGAAAAATTCGTAATATATGATAAAGTATAAATATGATAAAGTCTAAACTATCAAGAATTATTGCCAATATATATAGGACAAAATATTTGCTAGATACAAAACCACTTTTAATATTATATTGTACGTTATTTCTCGTATAGTTATCTTACTGCTGTGAAATTTGGGGAAATACGTATAAAACATATATTGCCGACATTTATCTATTACAAAGTAGTTGTTAGAAATAAGAATTCATTAAGTAATACTAATACATTATTTTGTGATCTAGGCATTTTTAGACTTCATGACTTTATAAAATTAAGAATTGCTATCATAATGTTTAAAGCTAGCAATAATATGTTGCCTTATAACTTTCGATTGTAAATGTAATGTAAGATATACGACACTGTACAACTATAGACCAACATCGTTACTTCCGCAATTTTCAAAAAATAGAAACAAATTTTTAATACTGTTAGAACTAACTTGCACAAAAACGCATAACTGGAGTATTCATTGATCTAAAAAACCATTTGATACAATTGAACACAATTAATTACTCAGAAAATTAGAGGCTAATGGTATTAGAGGGATAACCAGCGAGGGCCTAAAAAGTTACTTGCATAAAAGACTACAGTGTGTCAGCATTGATCACTGTAATTCGGATTAATTACAGGTGTGATGTGAAGTACCGCAAGACTCCATTCTGGACTCAAAACTTTTGATAGTATACATAAATTATATTTGTAATATTTGGGCAATAATAAAATTCATTCTTTTTTCGGATGATACTAATATATTTTGCTCTGGGAACGATGCAGCCCAGCTACGTAAGGTAGTCAGCAATGAACTACAGAAGTTACATATGGTTTTCAGTAAATAGATTTTCCCTAAAAGTAGTTAAAACAGACTACATTTTGTAAAAAAAATCAAATTTTGACGTAAAACTCGATAACACGTGAATTTAATGACTATTATGTTACTAAGTTTTTAGGAGTCTTAATAGATGATCAAGTATAAATATGAACAATTCTTAATAGATGATAAAGTATAAATACAATAAACTATCACAAACTATTGCCATTATATATAGGACAAAATATTTGCTAGATACAAAATCGTGTTTAATGTTATATTGTACGTTATTTCTCCCAAATTTATGTTACTGCTGTGAAGTTTGGAGAAATACGTATAAAACACATGTTGCCGACGTTTATCTATTACAAAATAGTTGTTAGAATAATTTGTAATAAGAATTCATTAAGTAATACCAAATACGTATAAAACATATATTGCCGACGTTTATGTATTACAAAAAAGTTGTTAGAATAATTTGTAAAAAGAATTCACTAAGTCATACTAATACATTATTATGACGTTATAAAATTAAGAATTTTTATTATATATCTATGTGAAATATACGACACTGTATGTAACACGTCAAACGAATCAATTAAAACATGTATAGAATTGACTTGAATTGAATCAATACAATTACCGACGAGGCATTACAGGTTAATTCTGAAATATTCCTAAAATTAAAAAAACAATTCCTCCGATTCAGAGTGTCATAACCAAGAACCTCACATTGCCCACAACGTATGCGTTTAATAAATGAACTGGGATTGTTTTGAGATAAAATACTTATAATGTGCCATGGATGTAAAGTAATGATTTTAACTACTGTACACCTTCGGTCACGAAATCTAAATATAATGATCATACATGTTGGCATACTGTGTGCTTTCCTTTCAAGCACTTCTATAAAATTGATACATTGTATATGTATTTACTAAAACTATATAACATGTCCCAGTTATGTTGATAAAAACATTAGCTATGTAGCCATGTAATTAGTAGATATATAGCCGATTGTGTATCAAAACAAATCATACAACAATTAGCTGTGTATCTTTGTAATTGACAGATATATAGTCAATTTCGTTTGATGATGGCGGTTATGAAAAATAAGGGTGTAGGATTAATGTTTTGTTTTTATATGCAATCCATTACACAGTTTTCGGATCTAGCGACGTTTTATTTGGAAATAAACTTGGATTGTTGTGAGATAAAAATAATTGTCATGCATCATATATGGAACTAATGATTTGAACTATTGCACACCTTCGGTCACGAAACCATTCTAACATGTTGATATATCCAAAGACCTATTGCCAATAAGACATTTCACTCGCTGCTTTTCTGTCCCGGCAACCGAGCCGATTCACAATGACGGAGGTCGGAGCAAAACCTCAAAAAATTAAAGGCACTGCGTCGTTTTGTGCAGCGGCAGGTTGTAGTAACAACTATAGGGATAATCCAGGTGGCCATTTCTTTCGTTTCCCTACAAAAGACCGTGGCAGGTATATCGTTTGTATGTCTTTGATGAAATTTACATAATGTCGGAACTAAATTAACTCACATAACAAAACATGTTGTATCAAAATAAACCTGAAGAAACTTTGCGCTTGGAATCCATAGTGCAAATATGCACGCACACACACACACACACACACACACACACACACACACACACACACACACACACACACACACACACACACACACACACACACACACACACACACACACACACACACACACACACACACACACACACACACACACACACACACACACACACACACACACACACACACACACACACACACACACACACACACATACAGACCACGTGTTTTGCTGATGTGATCAGTTTTCATTTATGATCAAGTGTTGTAAACTATTTACTATTGTTAAATATATTTAATTATGTCAGTTTAATGTTATATCAGTTTATTAGTTAAATAATGTCATGTTCCGGTAACATAAATGGTAGACCCATTACATTTGATGGCTGAGCTCCTCCCTTCAAGCTTTTCATTCGTTATATAGTACCTACAAAGCTGGTTTAACTCACTTGTAGAGATTAATTAAGCATATAGTTAACATGCCTAATCTATTATACAAATTATTTTAATGACATTTATGTGGTTACCATTGAACTCTTTAATTTCAGTCTGCATCCCAGCGCATAAAAGTTAGTATGTACCCTGTAATTATAATGTGAAACCATCAAATTAACACGGCGCACATACAACATTAGGCACATTTGCAATCCAACCACTAGGGGCGCCACCGCTCTGAAGTGGGCCAATGTTATTCAATAGGAGAGGCTAGCGAGTGACAGGTCTTATTGGTATTAGGTCTTTGATATATCTTAGAATATGTTGTGCTTTTCTTTCGAATACGTCTACAATATTGACATGCGTATTTACTGCAAATTCGTATCTCACCATTACAATTTTGTAATACAAAAATTAGGTATGTAGCCCTATAATTAATATAAATATAGCGGTTTGTGTTTGAAGACGGCGGTCATGGAAAACAAACAATATACTACATTGTTTGTCAGAAAAAAAACCTGAAGCGATTTTTTCAGATTTTTTGATTAAGTAATTTTGAGGATGTTAATCCTTCGCATCTACAAGCGTCTGTAACAAAGGACCTCCTCAGCATGGAGAGGGCGACTATAGGAACACATAGCCGTCGACCAGCAAGTGTTTGATCAGTTTACAACTAAAACATCAAAAGCAGTCTTGGTGTGAAGTTCCTCTATAGTGCGCATACTTACTTGTATTCGGAAATGCGTTCATTGTTTATTATTTGTGATTTAAAGTTGGTTTTACCATGAACAGTTCACAGTTCATATCGAGAAAAAAAGTAATGTGTACTTTTGAAATTCACCTATGCTAAGTAGACCTATTTGCAATAAAACAAAGTTTAAACATACCGGTATAGATTTTATATGCAAGTAATAATTCTAAATTTGCACGGTAGCATTACCAGATAAGTTTGCTCGGAGAGGAAACATGTAATATATGTATACATATATATATATATATATATATATATGTGTGTGTGTGTGTATGTATGTGTGTGTGTGTCCGTGCGTGCGTGCGCGCGCGCGCGCGTGTGTGTGTGTGTGTGTGTGTGTGTGTTTGTGGTGTGTGTGTATATATATATATGTGTGTGTGCGTGTGTGCGCGTGCGTGTGCGAGTGTGCGTGTCGGGGGGGGGGCGTCAAATTATGTTTTATTTAACTGAGATGCACAAAAACCTAGTCAAGGTCTACACCAGATAATATCTACAAATCAAACCATTTGCATTGAAAACTGACCCCAGATTTGTACATAGAAATAATGTTGGCATAAGATATTAATTCACTGCTACACTGAAGAAGCACATTTGCATTACAACGTTAATTGGAAGCGTGTTTGGGCAACATAATAATGTAGTACTCAATAACACTTCCATATAGTCAGGGTGTGGCTGGCATTTGCACTCACAAACACATTGCAATATTGTGAAAACAATTCAAAACGTCTGCGTGCATCCATCAACTTGTTTGTAGAATGCATAATTAATATTTTGGTGGTAATATCGGAAACAAATTAAATGATGTCGAATCTGCCAAGATCCAAATTCCACCGGATCTCCTGGGTGAAATCGTGTTGGCGATGCAGCGGGAATGTTTATTTTAGAGTACTTTGAAAGCAATTTAGATTATATGATGTGTATCGTGAAATTGTGGGAAAGTAGTAGGTAGAATAAAGGAGCGATATAGAGCAAGGCGAAGTGAGATTGCAAGGCAGGTGTGTGAGGCGGATCATATCAGACCATTTTGAGACCAGAAAGTGTCTAAAAACCAACATTTGCACATGATAATTGCCTATTTTTATTTTCTGTCAGTAACTCGGTAAATAAGTACGAATATATTACACCATATCCTTAGAACAAATCACACATATTAGTGATTGCGTTCGTTTTACATAACACTACATCTTTCAGAAATCACAAACGTCGTAGCTTGACCAGTTCAGTACAAGCAGATTGCGTCTGCATAGATATGAATACATGAATACAGAAAACATGTTAGATATGGCGATGGCCAAAGTTCCATTTGTAAACATAACGTTTCGCGGACAGTCATTTCAAAAGATACGAGTGTACGTACGAGATTCAGTTCTCCGGAATACATGTTGTTGATCGTACGAATCAGCTATTTCGTAATACCTTACGACAACAGCATGATTCAAAATAGACAGAATTTAAGACACAGTTCTTGTTCGACTATTCTAAAAGGTTCACTAAATGCTAAGCGAATCCGGGCTTACCCGATTAAGAGTCCGGTACTCTATTCACCGCGCCACTGCGCTTTATTTCCACCGAAGTGATGTTTTCAGTTTATTTGGCGTCAATAAAAGGTCCGAAAGCAGGTTGTCGACGTCCTCGTTGCTGTGTATCGAGAATACGCTGTGGACCGAAACTACGCTCCATCCAGGCAGAAGAGAGAACGAAATATCGAGAGGGAGGAGGGAGAGAGAGCGAGAGCGAGAGAGAGAGGGAGGGGGAGAGAGAGAGAGAGAGAGAGAGAGAGAGAGAGAGAGAGAGAGAACGAGAGCGAGAGAGAGAGAGAGACAGAGAGAGAGAGAGGGGAGAGAGATAGAACGAGAGAGAGAGGGGGAGAGAGAGAGAGAAGACACACACACACGCACGCACGCACACACACCCACGCACGCGCACACACACACGCACGCACACACACACACGCCCTCACACACGCACACACACACACATAAACACACACATAAACACAACCACAACCACACACGCACACGCACGCACGCACGCACACTCACACACATACACACGCACACACCCAGACACACACACACATATACACACAGACAGCATACACACACACACACACACACACACACACACACACACACACACACACACACACACACACACACACACACACACATACATAAACACAACCACAACCACACACAAATACACACGCGCACGTACACGCACACACACATACAGAGACAGATAGACATACAGACAGACAGACACACACACACACACCCACACACACACCCACCCACCCACACACACACACACACACACACACACACACACACACACACACACACACACACACAAGACATCAGACGACGGGGAACTTCCGGTGGTGAATTGGTTGGTGCAGCAAACTTGCAAAAATATAAGGATATTTGATCAAGATAAGTGATATTATTGAGTGTATAGCATACATAACGTAATTATAGATATATATTAAGCAATATTTTTTGTTAAAAGTTAGCTAGAGGGAGTAATTTAGGGTAGATTAAAAGTAAGCGAGCGATAATTGGGGACGTTAATGTAATCGGAACGTTGTTTACAAAGTAGGTCACTGGCGAAGTTAACGTAACGTGAACGACAATAGAATAGCGTTATTTGAGATAATCGATGTAGTTAGATGAGTAATTAAAACCTGAAATAACAACCTTTTAAAGTGTATATAAGTACACAGGAAACAGTCTTTGTAAAGACTACCTTGTATCTAAGCCTAACTTGAATACATTGTCATCGACATCGTAACTAGGTAAGGCACGGTGTGTCACTGTGTTAACAAATATAACTAACTATAACCTAAACAATCTGGTGTAAGTTGTACACAGAAAAGTATTTTCAAAGACTATATAAAAACAATTTTGAACATAAATAAATTCTGATATGGCACCTTGCAAGCGGCATCTCAGGGCAAAACGACACTTAGTTTGCAACGACTGCCAGGGCTGGGTGGATTTTGTGTTGTCTGGCTGTTCAAAATCATTTGCAGAGACCAAAGATGACGGATTCACCTTTCGGTGTATGGGGTGGTTGAAGGTGGAATGTCTGAAGAAGGAGGTCTGTAAGTTGACGGATGTAGTGAAGGAGATGGAGGTGAGACTCAACATAGAAATAGATGGAGCAGAGAGGGATGAAGCGGAGAGAGTTGAGAATTCTACAACACAGAAGAAGCAGAATTGTGACACGGAGACTGAAGAAAGGAGACTGAGAGGAGGGAAGGTGACCGGTGTGAAAGAACAAGAAATTGAGAAGATGGAGGAAAAGTGTTCGGCAGAGGAAAAGAAAACGGGTCAGTGGGGATAGATCAACTGGTAGTCAGACTGTAGAGAACGAGGAGAGACGCGACAGCGATACAGGTGGTGATGAGGTAGATACCACAGAGGCAGTTGGTAAGACTGTGAGACAGAAGACTGATGGAAGAAGACAGAGTGTTCAGCAAAAAACAGAAAACATGACAGGCGTGAAGGTGACAGGGGAGAAAGTGACCGTAGTGAAGGAGGTAGCCGGGGAAAAGGGACGGGAGAGGAGAGAAGAAAATGTGATGGGAGGAAAGACGAAGGGACGAAAGGTAGTGAGAGTAAATGTGCTGAAAGAGAAGATGACAGGAGGAAAGGGGACAAGAGAAAACGCGACAGGAAAGGAGGGAATGGAAGAGAATGTGACAGGAGAGAAGACGGCAAGAGGAAAAGACAACAACCAGACATATGCAAACCGGAGGAGCTACTCCGAGGCAGTGATTGAGGGGGCAAGGAGAAAAGAGAGAGAGAGAGTTTATGGGCGATTCAATTCTGAGAAAAACAGACAAGACTATATGCGAGGGGAAGGACGTTGTTGTATGTCTACCGGGGGCTAGGATAGAGCATGTGACCGAAAGGGTAGAGAAGGTATTGGGGCATGGCAAGAGTATTTTGCCAGTAATGGGAGGAAGGGGGGCATCATACAGAAACTGTAAGAGGATGGCGATCAACGCACTAGTTGAGCAGATGTGTGAAGAAGAGGGCGTGGGATTCATAGATTTATGGGGGTACTTTGTTGGGAGAGAAGATATGTACATGAGAGATGGCCTCTATCTAAGTGGAAAGGGGGGCAGCAGTATTCTCAGAGAATCTGACAGTGGGACAGGTTGCATCTATTTAAACTAAATTCGCAGGGGGGACTCGCAGAGAAGCCTGAAACTGGAGGCATAGATACAGACAGCAAAAATAATTCAGCAAAGAACAATCTGGAAAGCTGGATATAAATGTGTTTGTTTAAATGCAAGGAGTATAATAAACAAAAGAAATGAACTAAACATTATGGTAGAAGATATTGACCCTCACATAATAGGTATAACCGAATCATCGTCAACCACCGACGTATCAGATGCCGAAATGGGACTGACAGGATATGTAATGTTTAGGAAAGATAGAATAGGAAGAAGGGGAGGTGGAGTTATTTTATATATTAAAGAATATATCCAGGCTTATGAAATAAAATTAGACAGCGAAGCAGATTGCGAAGAAGCTGTTTGGTGTAACATAGTTACAAGAAACTCAACGTTAACGGTTGTATTAGTTTATCGAAGTCCAAACATAAGCGTAGAAGAGAATGAAAAAATACAAAACGCTATAAAGGAAGTGAGCAAACGGGACTGTGTTATTATGGGGGATTTCAACCATGGGCATATAAAATGGAAATCTCTACAGAGTATGGGTAGTGAGGACCACAAGTTTTTAGTTTTAGTACAATATAGTTTCCTTTCTCAACATGTGCTAGAACCAACCAGGGGAGAGAATGTGTTAGACATAGTTTTGTCCTCACAGAATGAATCAGTTGACAATATCAGGATATATGAGCCACTGGGGAATAGTGATCACAACCAGATACATTTTACCATCAAAGTAAAATCAGAAAGGAAAAATAAAAAGCAGCACAGAAGAAATTTCCACAATGGAAAATATAAGGACATCAGGAAATATTTAGCCAAGATAGACTGGAATAACACACTGAAGAATAAGACAGCAACAGAATGCTGGAATATCTTAACGAGTGAAATTGAATGCATCATCGTCAAATTTGTTCCCTTAAAAAAACACGGGAAACGGTCCAAAAAGAAACACTTATCGAAAGAATCCATTAGAAAAATGAAGTATAAACAAATGATGTGGAAGTCATATAGACGTACTGGAAATGACGAAGTCTACAACATTTATAAAGAAACCAAGCTACAGCTGAAATTAGAAATTCAAAGAGAAGCTATGAACATAAATTAGCGTGTAATAATAAACATGACAGAAAGAGTTTTTTTGCGTATGTTCGAAGCAAACAGAAAGTTCAGGATCAGGTCGGTCCTCTAGAAGATAGTGCTGGAAATATAATATAAGAAGGATTCTTAATGGCAGAAGACCTGAATGAGTATTTTAGTTCAATCTTTACCAGAGAAGACACTAGTTCACTGCCAGTACCAGAGGCTAAGTTCAAGAAGGCAGAATCAGACTATTTAAGACAGTTAATTGTAACCCCAGAAATGGTAGCTAAGAAAATTCAAATTCAAATCAAATTTATTGTAACTCATTACAATACAATACAAATCAAATTAATACAAATCCTATATAATAACATAATGAGCATAACAAGGGAAGAACATTAAATAATGTTATACTCCCTTTTAGGGCTATGAAGTATAATAAATCACCTGGAGTGGATGGTATTCCATCCAAACTACTACTGGAAATTGTAGAACAAATTAGCATACCTGTCATTAGAAGAGGGAGTGGTTCCTTTAGAATGGAAAGAAGCAAACATTATACCGTTATTCAAAAAAGGTTCGAGAAACAAGTCAAATGATTATAGACCAGTTAGTTTAACATCGGAGATTTGTAAATTATTAGAAAGACTAATTAAAGATCACATGGTGGATTTTCTTGTTAAACATAACTTGATAAACCCATCTCAACATTGGTTTCTAAAAACGAGGTCATGCTTAACAAATATGTTATGTTTTTTGGAAGATATCACTAAGTGGGTAGATGATGGATGACCAGAAGATATCATCTACTTAGATTTTCAAAAAGCTTTCGACAAAGTGCCACATCAGAGATTACTGCTTAAACTAAAGGCCCATGGCATAGGAAATGGTATAATTAACTGGATAGAAAAATGGCTGATTGACAGAAGACAACGGGTAGTTGTTGATGGGGAGGCTTCAAACTGGAAATCAGTTTTGAGTGGGGTTCTACAGGGATCTGTACTGGGACCTATATTATTCTTAATATATATAAACGATTTGGACGATGATATAGCTAGCAAGGTGTTGAAATTTGCAGATGATACAAAAGTGTTTAGAAGGATTAAAAGTGATGGAGATAGATAGCATTTACAAGATGATCTTGACAGGTTGATCAAATGGTCTGAAAAGTGGCAAATGTTGTTTAATTTTGGGACATGTAAATGCCTTCACACAGGACATGGGAACGAATATGTAGAATATACAACGGGGGAAACTGTACTAAATACTACTGTAAAAGAAAAAGACTTAGGGCTGACAATTAGTGCTGACATGAAGGTTTCAGAGCAGTGTAGAATTGCAGCTTCAAAAGGAAATAAAATCCTTGGATTGATTAGGCGAAATATAGCATGTAAAGAAAAAGAACTAATAATACCGCTGTACAAAATAATAGTTAGGCCTCATTTAGAATATTGTATACAAGCGTGTAGGCCATACCGCAAGAAGGACTTAGATATGCTAGAAAGAGTACAGAGGAGAACGACTAAAATGATACCAAAACTGAGGTATCTTAGTTATGAAAACCGTCTAAAAGAGTGTGGTTTAACAACACCAGAGACCAGGAGATTGAGAGGAGATCAGATAGAAGTGTTTAAAATATTGAATGGTTATGAAAATATTGATAGAAATATGTTTTTTTCAGTTAAGAAAGATATAAAGACTAGAGGACATGAAGTTACATTAGTAAAGGAGCAGTGTAGATTAGACGTAAGAAAGTTCTCATTTTCACAAAGGACTGTGAATGAATGGAACATATTATCTGATGATTGTGTCGGTGCTAGTAGTGTGAATATGTTTAAAAATAAAATCGACACATACCTCAGAAGGGCTGGATATATGTATATAAAAGGGTTGGACTCTCGATAAGCCAAAGGGCTTCCTTGTCCACCTGCCATCTAGAGTTAATTCTCTGGATGGTAATCTTGTTAAATCACACACACACGCGCGAGCGCGCGCGCACATGCACACACACTCACTAAATGCTGCGATGTCTGCTCTTTCTATGTGTTTGTTCATTTGCTTGGACCATATTGGCCTCAGATCTGCCAATTGGTGATGTATTTGAGAAAAAAACAGGTAACAAATTAAAGTTATTTACTTTTTTTCAGTGAATAAATGGAGTGGTATATTATTCTCCAGGTAGCGTCACTGTGAAGATATGTTGAACTTGGTTGTCTACTGCATCCATGATGAAAGCAGAAATTAATTTAAATGGTCAATGGACCGAGTTAAATTCTAAATATTGTAATGTTGACAATTAAACTCACACCAAATACACAATCGACGATTCCAAAATGTGATCTGTGGCCATCTGTGGGCCCGAGGTACATAGCGGATACGTCACATGTAGGCGCCGGAACTAGGAACGGGGCCTGGGGACTAATATTTTGGAGTGGGGCTAGAGAAAGGATTAGCACCCCAAGAGGATTTTCTTTATGTATTTTTAGTATTCTCAAGACGGGGTGCAGTTGGATGAGTTTTGGCGAGTCTCAAGGGGGGTGTAGTTGGAAGTCTTTGTGAGTTCAACAATTTGGAACGTCACAGTGAAACATTTTTAACAGCACCCTTCCCCCGTCGTCTGACGTCTTGCCCGTCGTCTGATGTCTTGGTCCGAGGCAGCGACGATCGAATGGTTGCTGAATATTAATTTCGTTCCGGCGCCAATGATTGTGTGTGTGTGTGTGTGTGTGTGTGTGTGTGTGTGCGTGTGTGTGTGTGCGCGTGTGTGTGTGTGAATGTGCGCGCGCGTGAAAATTTGTTCTCATTTCTTTTACCTTGCAGTAATGTTCAAAGAACTGTTCTAAAGAAGTGATCTTTAAACCTGTTTAATGTATCCTAGCTCCGAGCCAAAACCAGAACACAGTTTGCTCTAGTTCGTGAACTACAGATGAGAGTGTCCTAGGTAAAATGGTAAATGTATTAATTCGAAAGGGTCCTTTAGCACCCCTATACAGGTTCAGTCCCACCCGGGCGAAACTGGCGGAGATATGTTCAGATGGTCATACAAACCAATAGAGACCGACATTTTGTTTTGTAATAATTATAGACAATCTTATGTATGTAAACCTAATCGAGCCAAACATATATCAACAAATAATATCATCAAATTATATTCTACATATGCGGAAGATTTATGTTTGATAGAGGAAGACTTGGAGAAGGTTTGAAAAATATCTGGAGAAATGGAAAGACTGCATTAGGAAGATCTAAATTAACAATATATCAATTGAAAATACATCATCGACCGTGTTCGTGGTGTAGCGGAAAGGTTTATTTTAGAACAGCGGTTCTTAACCCCTGGTTTGCGACACAAAATTTTAAGTGGGTCGCCAGTTACATTCCGAACTTTTTTTTCTTTTTTTCCTGCCTACCTGTAAGAGATGCTTGATAGACGAAATATTTATGCCAAATGTTACATGAATTTGAAAGGCAGTGTGATATATCTAACAACAAATCAAATTCACAAGACCTTTGTCGTAAATTTATCGTCTCGCACGCAGATGGTATGGGGAAGTCATATTCTGCTTGAAAATGCGCAATGCGCCCACTTTGCAAAACTCAGTACAGTGTTCGATTCACTCCAAATAGAATCTTTCATAATACACATTCACTGACAAACATCGCTTTAATCGCGTGTCCAGTTACATCGTGTTGTATATCCAAATGTCTGCCTCCTTATTATTACCAATATGAACAAAATTAGCGTAAATTAATATCTTTCTAACATTATCGAATTCGCTGATTTTGTGATTCTGATGCTTCCATGTTCAGCAAGCAAAGTATTTTTGTATGTTCCCATTGATATGTTTTAATTTATGCTTATTTATTTCATATTTTGTACACGTTAGTTGTGTTATATAACGCATAACTGTGTGGTCGGCAACCGAGTCCCGCCAACGATATTGGGATCGCAGCCAAAAAGGTTACGAACCGCGGCACTATTTTAACATTAAAACATGACTGACAGTGAAATACAGACGAGAACCTGCTGGACAATGGCTTTGGGGGTGAAGTCATAGGGTATATGTGTATATATATGTGTGTGTGTGTGTGTGTGTGTGTGTATATATATATATATACCCTATGACTTCACCCCCAAAGCCATTGTCCAGCAGGTTCCCGTCTGTATTTCTGTATATATATATATATATATATATATATATATATATGCAAACACCACACATAGTTGTTAGTGTTCTTGATTTTAAACTTCAAAACACGACTGACAGTGAAACGATCGAAGACGGCAACTTGTTGGACTTTGTGGACAATGACTTTTTGGTGAAGTTACAGGGCTATGTATGCATATATATTACATATAGTTGTTAGGTTTCCTTTTATCAAAACCTTCAAAGTATTTCACTACTGTAATGCTGAAAACATTTTTGACAGTGAAAGAGAGACGGCGAGCTGTGTGCCATTGTTGGCAGGCGGCCGAGGTGCTGAATTGTGACTTTCGTAGGCATTATTTGTTACAAGCAGTCAACCATTTTAACTGTTCTCTATATACGTTACTGATTATAGTATGGGTTGTTGGACTTTCTGATTGTGATTATTCAGAAAACGTATTTTTATGTAAAATTAGACATACATTTGATCAAAATCGTCTTAAGGCTATATAAGATATTACACAAACGGAGTTTTAACCGGTCTGATTTTGGATGTTTGGCCAGATATGGGTAATTTTCTTCCCGAAAAATGCAAAAGTTGAATAAAATGAAGTTAAGCAACTATGTAACCATTATTTTTCAGGATGTAATCAGTGGGTTACCAATGTCCAACCTTTTTAGATTTTTTCCACGCATATCATTGGTTATAGTACAAAGCGTTTGCAAGACACGATTTGGATTTATTGGTTAATTATGGATCATTGTTTGCTTAACATCAAATTTGACAAATAATTGGTCAAAAACTGTTTTCCCACATGAAGCCTACTTGTATGTTACCAGTCGCCAATCAGGTACTGGTTCTGTACATAGGTCTCTGGTTACACAGTAGTTTTTTTGCCGGTCAGGGTTTGGACTTTTGGTTTAATATGGTTTATTTAACAAAATAAACAAAATGTGATTAAATAACTATTTATACCTTATATTTTAGGGCGTAATCGTTGTTGTCAACTTGTCAATCATTTCATAATGTTGGCCACGTGTTTGAACGTTTACGATTTTGGAAGAAAACATTGCCTCAATGGGGGTGGGGTGCTTATGGACACGTCGCACCATCTGCCTTCAGCTACTCCGGCTGCATGAGACATACCTGTGGTTTTGACTGGTATCCGTACGTTACAAGATCAATACATGCATCTGAAATTGCAGAACGTTTTGAACAAACTTCCGCGATACCCATGGTTACGTTGTAACGCTAACCCGATGGTATGGCTGTTTGCATCGCTGCATCTGCCATTAGCCACACTTTCGCCTAGAAATATGTACGAGCTAAATGTACCTCCAATGCTCCTTTTGTTGGTGATAGCCTATCCAGCTCTTGCGGCATATGATGTTTGTGCACCACGGATTATTTTTTCCACTTAAAATCTAAGTTCACACAACATTGGTCAAAAAGCTATTTTGTCTACACGAGGCCTACTCTCTGTATTACAAAACGCCAACCTGTTTAATATTTCTGTACATAGGTAACCGGTTACGAAATGACGTTTTAGTCGCCAATTTGTTTTTATTTTTGGTCCAACATGAGTAATTTTGGTTTAATAAATTGCAACATTGGTACAAAATATTATTAAATAACCATTTTAAACATAATATTTCAGGATATATTCAGTGCGTTAGAACCTGCCAACGACATCACATTATTTTTACATTTATGGTTGCAGCATAATGCGTTCACAATATGCGTTCACCTCCAAACGGATATGAGACACCACACCACCTGCAGATGAACACTTCTATATGTTCAATGTAGTGTCATCTCTTCCAAACATTACCAATTACAACCAAATAGTTCGTCTTACTGAATCCGGCAAGTGATGTTGTGGAGTCGCAACCTATCAATTTAATGCGTGGAACTCAAAAATGCTATCCGTTGCTTGTTGTGAATGTTTGGTTGTAATCTGACAAACATGTAACTTTTCTTTTGTTGAGCTGCACCACTCACCATCCAAACTTCAAATTCTTGCCTGTCGCAAATAAAGCGAAGCAGCAAGAG
>CM034537.1:28987487-29004987 GCA_020002185.1 Paraescarpia echinospica | reverse complement strand
AAACATACTTTTGAATATCACTGAAGTATTATTATTTGAATGGCTTAATGTCTGTTTTACCATGCATGCAGTCGACTAAAATATAAGTTCAACATATCTTCACAATGCCGCCCCCGGTGGAATAACACACCACTTAATGTAACCACTGAAACATATGATGGCCGAGAAGGGCCATCGCGTTTTTGTGTGGCAACCTGCAGCGCCATGGAGCGATGACGCGATGCGCGATGCGATGGGCGATGCGATGAGCGATGCGCGATGCGATGAACGATGCGATGGACGATGCACGATGCGATGCGCGATGCGATGCGCGATGCGATGGACGATGCGCGATGCGATGCGCGATGCGATGGACGATGCACGATGCATCATAGAAACAGTAGATAACTCTAATTCGCTACCTGTGTTTCTTTTCTTAAATACATTGCCAATAGGTAGATCTGAAGCCAGTGGTCCAATTAAGTAAACTACCTCCCCGTTATTTTCTGCTGCTTTGCAAATGTGTCAATGTTCGTGTTAGTGAAAACGCTTTTACTAACACCAGTGTTGTCTTTGAAACATTGCATTTTTGTCACATAAATGTTTTTATGAGATCTGAATCCGAGAATAGATGTTGCAATATCACCGGCACGTTTTGGATACTTTTAGTGCGAATCGTGTGAGATCAATGAAGGTCATAAGCCTGCATCATGTGGGGTCGTCGGAATAGTTTTGTTTATGTTGCCCCTATATATTGAATAGACCGCCATATGAGTACCTCTGTATCAGGGATTTGCGCTATGTTTGATATAGTGCGTATTGCAGTATTAACGAAATAGTTATAATGTCCGTTGAAAAAAGGGCAATTTTTCGAACAGAAAAAACATCACCTCTATGACACCTTGTGTCATCATTATTAGATATTACGATGTTTATTACACCAGAGCGCCTCAAAGTATTCGAAACTTATTTGAATTATCTTTTCCAAGTAGTTTCAATATATATACAACCATATGCAATACTTTTAAGGTAATGTACTCCGCCAAAAAACAGAAAGATCCTGTCCAATTCAAATCCGTGGACACGCTGACTTAAAATTTCAAACAAATTGAGAGCTACCTTTATGCTTCTGATATAGTATTTGATGTAGTTGTCATCTCGGAAACTTGGAATGATCCCACAGCAATGCAACACCATTACCCACCTATGTATAAAGCTGTTAATGTATGTAGAGAAAATGTTACAGAAAGTGGTGTTGCTACTTACGAACATACAGTACTAACTGCAGTCAAATTGAAAGTAAATCTTTATAAATAAATGATATCCTTTAATGTATCACAGTGGAATTGATAATAGAAAACAAAAAAATATAACAGTAGGCTCTATCTACTGCAAACCAGTATCTAACATAGACATCTTCTGTAAAAACATTACAAACTTCTTTGGAAACACACAAACCAACAAGGCACTGTTTCTATATGGAGATTTTAATGTAGACATCTTAAACATGACAACCATTTAGGCATAGAAAATTTATTGACACCCTGTATAGTTTAGGCCTCTATCCTCTAATCACTAAGCCAACAAGAATTACTCGAGATTCAACCACTCTGATTGACAATTTGTTTACAAATACCATAAACACGTGAACTACAAATGGTATATTAAGCAATGACATAACTGACCATTTTCCCATATTTACACTATGTGAATATGAAATAACTATAAGGAAAATAGAGATACACAAAAATGTACGAAATCATAAAAATGAAAACATAAACTCTTTTATAGCAGATTTAAGAAATGAAACATGGGGAAATGTATTAATCACAAAATATGTTGAAGTAGGTTATGTATATTTATTGATACATTTATCAAAAATATGATAAACATTGTCTAACCAGAAAAATAACCAAACAACATATAATCAGTGATAAGCCATGGTTCTCAACTGGTTTGAAAAATGTTTGTCACAAGAAAAACAACTTGTATAGAAAATTTCTTTAAAATAGATCACACAAAAAGAAATATTGTTACAAAACTTATAAAAATAAACTAACAACAGTGCTAAGAATGGCAGAAAAAGCATACTATGGAAAACCAAAACATAACAGTAAAGACATTTGGAACATTTTAAATAAACTTATTAATAAAGGGCAAAACGAATTTTGTAATGGAGGGTAGAAAAATTATCAACAAGACAGACATAGCAGATGGATTTAACATCTTCTTTTCGAACAATGGCAAAGACCAATAAATGAATTCGAGGCTATATTTGGCGGAGATAGATCGTAGAAATTGGTGGTGCAGAAAGGTTGATAAACAAGTGGAATTACTGATTGATAAGTACTATTCTTGCCTTAATATAATTCATAAAGTTGCAGTAAACATATATTGAGTAGCAGTTGTGCTTAAAGTTAGTTAGTTAAAGTATTTTAGAACATCTTAGTATAGTGAGTGATAATAGGGTAACTTAGCCTTCGATAAGTTGTAAACAAGATTTAACAAACCTGATTATGTGGTAGAATATATAGGAGATAAAATAACAACAATCAAACTACTTACATAAGATAATATCTGTGTAAGCCAGTACTAGCTAGATATTTTGATTAGGTAGCATTGTTGTTAAAATTAAGCAAGGGCGATAGTCGTGCGGCGTAACCTAAATAAATAAAGCAGCCTAACGTAACGTAATTGATAGTATTTAAATTAGGTCACTACCGGTAATTTTAGCGCTCGTGATAGAATAAATAGTCGGCTGTGTAATTGAAATCTATAACATTAAGTGTGCTGTAGTACACAGGAAACAGTCTTTATAAAGACTAAGTTAGTTAAGTTATTAAATAAATTCTGATAGGGATATGGCGCCTTGCAAGCGCCACAGCTGGGTAGATTTTGCATTGTCCGGCTGTGGAAAGTCATGAGCAGAAACCATGGAGGAAGGATTCACCTTTCAGTGCATTGGGTGTTGGAAGGTGGAGTGTCTGCAGAAGGAGATAGTTAGGTTGACAGATATTGTGAAGGGGATGGAGATGGTAATTAGAAAGCAGAGAGGTCGAATGGAGAGAGACGACAGGGAGAGAGGTGAGAATACTGCAAGACTGAAGGAGAATAGCAGTGGCAAGAAAACTGAGGAAAGGAGATTGAGAGGAGGGAAGGAGATTGGAGGGGAAGAAATTGGTAAATCGACGACAGAAAACGTGACAAGCGTCAAGGTGACAGGGGAGAAAGTGACCGTAGAGAAGGAGGGAGGGAAGATGGGACGGGAGAGGAGAGAACAAAAAGAGATGGGAGGAAATACGAAGGGACGAAAGGAAGTGAGAGCAAATGTGATAGAAGAGAAGTCGATAAAAGAGACGCTGACAAGAGGAAAGGTGACAAGAGAAAAAGCGACAGGAAAGAATGGATCGGAAGAGAATGTGACAGGAGAGAAGACGACAAGGGGAAAAGACAACAACCAGACAGATGCAAATCGAAGAAGGAGCTAGTCTAAGGCAGTGGTTGAGGGGGCAATGAGGAAAGAGAGGGTGTTTATGGGAGACTCCATTATGAGAAAGACGGACAAGACACTGAGCGAGGGGAAGGACGTCGTTGTTTGTCTACCGGGGGATAGGATTGAACATGTGACTGACAGGGTAGAGAAGGTATTGGGACATGGCAACGGAGGGTCTAAACTGGTACATGTAGGAACACATAATGCAGACAGTGAGGGAACAACTGGGATAGTACGTAAGTATAGACAGTTAGTGAGGAAGCTAAAGAAGACAAGAGTTGAACAGATAATTCTGTCAGGAATGTTGCCAGTATTGGGATGAAGCACTAGTTGTGTGAAGAAGAGGGGGTGGGATTCATAGATTTGGGGGATACTTTGTTGGGAGGGAAGATATGTACATGAGAGATGGCCTCTATCTTTATGGAAAGGGGGCAGCAGTTTTCTCAGAGAACCTGCTGCGATCTGTTGACAATGGGACAGGTTGCATCTATTTAAACTAGATTCGCAGGGGACTCACAGAAAAGCCTGAAACTGGAGGCATAAATAAAGACAGCAAAAATAAATCAGCAAAGAACAGTCTGGAAAACTCTTCTGAACCTGGATATAAATATGTTTGTGTAAACGCAAGGAGTACATTAAACAAAAGAAATGAACTAAACATTATAGTAGAAGATATTGACCCTCACATAATAGGTATAACCGAATCCTGGACCACCACCGATATATCAGATGCCGAATTGGGACTGACAGGATATGTAATAGGAAGATAGAATAGGAAGAAAGGGAGGTGGAATTATTTTATATATTAAAGAATCTATCCAGGCTTATGAAATAAAAATAGAAAGAGAAGCAGATTGCGAAGAAGCTGTTTGGTGTAACATAGTTACAGGAAACTCAACGTTAACAGTTGGGTTAGTTTATCGAAGTCCAAACATAAGCATAGAAGAGAATGAAAAATACAAAACGCGATAAGGGAAGTAAGCAAACGGGACTGTATTATTATGGGGGATTTTAACCACGGCATATAAAATGGAAATCTCTACAGAGTATGAGGAGTGAGGACCACAAGTTTTCAGTTTTAGTTCAAGATACTTTTCTTTCTCAACATGTGTTAGAACAAATCAGGGGTGAGAATGTTTTAGACATAGTTTTGTCCTCACAGAATGAGTTAATTGACAATGTCAAGATGTGTGAGCCACTGGGGAGTACTGATCACAACCAGATACATTTTACCATCAAAGTAAAATCAGAAAGGAATAATAAAAAGCAGCATAGGAGAAATTTCCACAAAGGAAGGTATAAGGACATGAGGAAATATTTAGCAAAGATAGACTGGAATAACACACTGAAAAATAAGACAGCAACAGAATGCTGGAATATATTAAAGAGTGAAATTAAGTGCATAGTCGATCAATTTGTACCCTTCAAAAAACAAGGGAAACGGTCCAAAAAGAAACACTTATCGAAAGAAGTCATTAGAAAAATTAAGTATAAACATATGATGTGGAAGTCATGTAGATGTACTGGAAATGAAGAAGACTACAACAGTTATAAAGAAGCACTTAACCAAGCTACAGCTGAAATTAGAAATTCATAGAGAAGCTGTGAACAACAATTAGCTAGTAATATAAAACATGACAGCAAGAGTTTTTATGCGTATGTTCGAAGCAAACAAAAAATTCAAGATCAGGTCGGTCCTCTAGAAGATAGTGCTGGAAATATCATATCAGAGGGATTCTTAATGGCAGAAGACCTGAATGAGTACTTTATTTCATTGTTTACCAGGGAAGATATTAGTTCACTGCCAGTACCAGAGGTTAAGTTCAAGGGGGCAGATTCACACAATTTACGACAATTAATTGTAACCCCGGAAATGGTAGCTAAGAAAATAAGGGCTATGAAGGATAATAAATCACCTGGAGTGGATGGGATTCCGACCAAACTACTATTGGAAATTGTAGAACAAATTAGCGTACCGCTTGCAACAGTTTTCAATTTGTCATTAGAAGAGGGAGTGGTTCATTTAGAATGGAAAGAGGCAAACATTATACCGTTATTTTAAAAATGTTCGAGAAACAAGTCAGATAACTATAGACCAGTGAGTTTAACGTGAGTGATTTGCAAATTATTAAAAAGACTAATTAAAGATCACATGAAGGATTTTCTTATTAAACATAACTTGATAAACCCATCTCAACATGAGTTTTTTTAAAGCGAGGTCATGCTTAACAAATATGTTATGTTTTTTGGAAGACATCACTAAGTGGGTAGATGAGGGATCACCAGTAGATATCGTCTACTTAGATTTTCAAAAAGCTTTCGACAAAGTACCACATCAAAGATTACTGCTTAAACTAAAGGCCCATGGCATAGGAAATGGTATAATAAGCTGGATAGAAAAATGGCTGATTGACAGAAGACAACGTGTAGTAGTTGATGGGGAGGCTTCAAACTGGAAATCGGTATTGGGTGGGGTACCACATGGATCAGTACTAGGACCTATATTATACTTAATATATATCAACGATTTGGATGACGAAATAACGAGCAAGGTGTTGAAAGTTGCGGATGTTACAAACATGTTTAGAAGGATTAAAAGTGATGGAGATAGACAACATTTACAAAATGATCTTGACAAGTTGATCAAATGGTCTGAAAAGTGGCAAATGCTGTTCAATTTTGGGAAATGTAAATGCCTCCACACAGGACATGGGAACGAAGAGGTAGAATATACAATGGGGGGTACTGTACTAAGTATTACTGTAAAAGAAAAGGACTTAGGGTTAACCATTAGTGCTGATATGAATGTTTCAGAGTAGTGCGGAAATGCAGCTTCAAAGGGAAATCAAATCCTTGGATTAATTAGGCGAAACATAACGTATAAGGAAAAAGAGCTAATAATACCGCTGTACAAAACAATAGTTAGGCCTCATTTAGAATATTGTATTCAAGCGTGGAGGCCATATCGCAGGAAGGTCATATATATGCTAGAAAGAGTACATAGGAGAGCAACTAAGATGATACCAAAACTGAGGGATCTTAGTTACGAAATACGCCTAAAAAATGCGGCTTAACAACACTAGAGATCAGGAGATTGAGAGGAGATCAGATAAAAGTGTTTAAAATAATGAATGGCTATGAAAATGTTGATAGAAATATTTTTTCTCAGTTAAGAAAGAATGAAGGACTAGAGGACATGAAGTTACATTAGCAAAGGAGTGTAGATTAGATATAAGAAAGTTCTCATTTTTACAAAGGACTGAATTGAACAGATTATCTGCTGATTGAGTGGGTGCTAGTAGTGTGAATATGTTTAAAAATTAAATCGACACATACCTCAGATGGGCGGGATACACATAGATAAAAGGGTCGGACTCTCGATAAGCCAAAGGGCTTCCTTGTCCACCTGCCACCTAGAGTTAATTCTCTTGGTGGCAATCTTGTTAAATCTTGTTAAAGTAGCTGCTAAAAAGATCCATGCACTAAGAGATGTTGATGCTAATATTGTTTGGTTCAGTATTCGTAGGAATGTTTACCGGTGGCCATGTGTGTAATAACGACTGGCATACACACGCGCGCGTGCGCACGCACGCACACACGCCCACACATTCACACATACACCCTCACACAGACACACGTACGCACGCACGCACTCACACACACACACATCGATACATGGACCCACGCACACAAGCACACTCGCGTTCACACGCACACACACTCATGCACAAGCACACACACGCATACACAAACAAACACATACGCACACGTACACAATAGCACTCACACACCAGCACCCACACACACACGAGCGCACCCGCAGGCACACGCGCGCGTACACATATACACACACGCATGCACGCGCGCACGCACGCACACGCACACGCACACACACACACGCACACACATGGACGAGAGTCACGAAATAACGACAGTTAGTGTGTCATTGTGTTTTTAAAAAACTTGATAGCTGTCGTATTTGATCTACCTTTTACAAGTAGTTTCAATATATTGACAATATATTATATATATTATATATTATTTTTGTGTATGAAACATTATACATGTTGTACATGTACATGTTTGAAGATTTTTGAGTCCGTGTAAAGATCTTGCAATACAACCGTTACGTTTTGGATGCTTTAAATGCGAGTCGTGTAAGATCAATGCAGATCATCAGTCTGCATCTTGTGGCATCGTCTATGTAGCTTTGCTTAGGTCGCCCATATATATATATATATATTATACAGGCCGCCACATAAGTACCTTTGTATAAGGAATTTTCGCTATGTTTGATGTAATAGGTATTGCATTATTGCAAGACTCAAACGTATTTTGAAATAGTTACAATGTCTGTAGAAAAAGGGCAATCAGTAATACAGGCTCTACTTTTCAAACGCATTGCAACATACACACACATTTATATATATATATATATATATATATATGTGTGTATATACATATACATATATTTATTTACAATGTATTTACAATATATACTGGTATATATATATATATATATACCGGTATATATATATATTCATATATATATATATATATATATGAATATACCGCGAGCAGAGCCTAAGACACATAGCGTGGTAATATTCGACGGCATATGCAAATTGGTCACGTGAGCAGTTTGTGGACGCTATAAAAGATGTCAATGAATGAAAGGGGACATCAGCAAAGCGCGTATTATTTGTATTCTTTCATACACGGAATGAAGCGGTGCTTAAGCAAAAATCATGTCTAGGCAGGTATGCTTGCACAACCTATATTTATACTGACATCAAGTCTACTCTTTGACAATTCAATAGCGATGATCGGTCAAAGAGTAAAGTTGTCAGGTGACAATTTTTGGAAAATCGCTTTTGTTCGGATTCTGGACGGTTTGCCGTCGAGTAGTTTTGCTGTTGAGCGGTTTACCATCGTATGTGTTCAACTATGCTGTGTGTTATTCCAATTTGAGCGATTTTTATTTTGCCGCTTGCCGTCGGCAAAATAAAAATCGTACACTTGCCGTCGACAAGTGTACTAGGCCCTTTATATATGCTTCCCTGTGAATCGATAATACTGTAACGGCATGTTTCCAATAAGAAAAACATTATTTCTACGACACCTTGTATCGTCATTATTGTATCTTACAATGTTTATTACACCACAGCGCCGCAAAGTAGATGAAAAGTATTTCATCTACCTTTTATAAGCAGATTCAATAATTATATTTAAAACCGTTTGCAATGATTTAAAGGTAATGTAATATTGCTTTGTTTGTACAAATTACAATTATATTTATACAACTTTTTGTTGAAAATTTTTGTAATACTTCTAAATTTGCATGTGTGCGTGCGTGGGTGGGTGTGCTTGCATAGGTGCGTGCATACGTGCGTGTGTACATGCATGTGTGATGCTTGTGTATGTTGGCGTGCGTGCGCGCGCGCGCGCATTTATGTACGTGTGTGAGTTTAAATACATGAACGTGTTTTACTTGTCAAATTGCCGTTTTGCTCTAGAAGGAAATCGTGTTAAAAACATCAAGTTATTACGTATATATATATACATGAATATATATATATATATAATATTATATATATATATTTCTTTTCGATGAAAACAAAAACAAAACGAATAAATATTGACAACTTCTCTTAGTAGACGGTCGGATCTTTGCGTAGGTAAAGTCTCAGATGTTTGCATGTGTACCCACGTATTTACCTGACCAGTGAACCTCAACGGAAATCTATGTTTGTCTGTTAATTGCAGAGCAGAGCGAGTTTAATTAATCACACAATTGATGACCGTTCGCCCCCGTCAGATGGTATTTGTGCCAGTCCGTGCGTGCCCGAGTGACCTCGGTGTTGTGTCACCGCATCAGGATGTAAGGCGTTCAGAATATATCCCCGTTCAAAAATACTTATTATTGTTAGCAGGAATAGCTGGTGAAGAAACAAATTAAAATTGATGCAACAAACTTGCGAAAAGAGAATATAGAATTATATACATATATATATTATTATTATTGATAAATATATATATATATATAATGAATTCAACAATAATGCTGCATATATGAATTTTAAAATACGTTCGGCTTACAAGGAAAGCTCAGTCTAATATCAGACATATCTACCAACAAATTTAAATAACGTAGTTGTGAAACGTATTTTAAAATCTCAGTCCTGCGACCCACCCCAGAGCATAAAAAGGGGTTCAGTAGGTTCGACAGAATCCCCTTTTTTAGAAAACGATTGAGATATTGTAAAATTAGTGTCCCTTTTAAGAGAATATTGCCGAGGTATTCGTGATGAGACTCAGTTGCTTCAACTTTCCGTTAAAACTCGAAACCCCCTTTTCTAACCCACGAGAGTCTTGCATGTATTGGATGGTTGCAGAAGGTTTTTTGTTATAGGTACTGGAAAGTACATAACCAAAAATGCCCTTCCCATGTTGGACATTTGAGGTTTGTTTTCTAGTAATCGAAGATGGTATAAGGTGTGTCCGGGAGAATCGCGGGCAGAGCGAGTGGCAAACAATAATTTCTAGCTGTCTCTTTTGTAATAAATTGTTTCGAGCACTCGGCAATGTTCTGTTAACCGGCTAGTCTGTCTCTTTTTAGTTAGATCGTCATGGTTTTGTGAGGTCTCTTTGAAATAGTCAGTCTATAGGTGGTCACTGCTTGGGTACCTGTTGTTTTCATTGATACTACTAATAATAATGATAATAATAATAAACTTCCATACGAATGTGAGCTCAGATGCGCGACATACAAGAATCATTGGGCAAAATCGTTAACAGGGACAAGCAAGAGTCATCATTAGGGCAAGGGACCGCCGAAGGTTAGGGTGGGAATGCGATTTCAAATAAATACGTCTTGAGTTTTATACAATAGGTAGTTATAGTGTCAGATGATTTCAAATAAACAAGTCTTGCGTTTTTTACGAAAGGTAGCTATAGTGTCAGATGATTTTAAAGTGATAGGGAGTTGATTTCAGATTCTGGGTGCAGCTACAGAGAAAGCACGTTTGCGAATGTTAAGCTTGGTTTTAGAAACAACAAATTGTTAAACCTATGTTCTGAGATTCCTGTGGACATCGGAAAAACGAAGGAGACTAACCAAATAGGTTGTCATACAAAAGATATCATACACTCGTGATAATCATCGTATACGTATGTGCAAATATAATTCGAAATATACGTTTATGGGGTCACAGGAAGACGGCATATTACATGCCATGTGACCACCATGCAACACAACTTTATTTATAAACGGTTGTTTTGTGTATGTATACTGCTATGTTGTTGTTGTTGCAAAATAAATTGAATTGATTTGATAGGATGGCTGTTGTGGAGAAATGGCACGGCATGTGATAGTGGCTACTTTGAATTTTATTCGAGGGGTTTTAAGTACTACACGTGCTAAATAGTTATTACGTACACGTTGGCGTTAAGCTAATTCCTTTTTTGCAATATTACTTAGGAGTGTGTTGCAGTAGTTAAAACAGCTGCTAATTTAATAACAGCAGAGTGAGATGATGGGTTCAGTTTCGCATGTTGCACGAAGCCATCCTCCTACAGTGCCATCGATCCAATTCACCTTTAGCAAGTCGACATTTGTATTTTTTGAAAATCAATTATATCGACCGAATTGAGTGCAACAAAGTTAGCGACGTTGCGAACGTTCGTTTGCACCGTGATTCGTGTCTTGGAAATAACACAGTGGGCTACCACGATGTGAGGGTGACGGCGATGTGACGGCACTGCGGTTAACTGTTGTCGCGGGGGATAACTTGGTTGGACATAGCACGGCGTGTGCGTGGCTATTATCTTTGACATGTAGAAATCCTTGGGGTTGAAAATGCAAACTACATTTTGGTTGCGTACTTTGGCAAAGTCCTAAACAACGTATAGCGTCACAGCGTATAGCTAAAATAAATCGTTATATAGGCGCCAAATACAGAGTGGAACATATACTAACGCACACTGACGCAATCGTGAATATCAGATCCGGGGAGCGTGGTGGGCGATAACACGATAACGAATGCTTTCTAAAAGCGTAAGAAACTGACACAGATGTTTCTCTGCCATTCATGGTATTGCTCTATAACGTTCCGTAAAGAGAATATGTGTTTAATTATGGTTTCTCTCCCTTCCCATTTCCTGCCCATCGAGCTATCGGGATGTCACGTCGGTTGAATCCGGTGTTTACTCTGTGTAGTGGCACGCCATTTTGTATCGCTAAAAATCTTAAGTCCTGCGTACTGGAGACGGTGGGTGGTAATTTGAAGAAAAACATTGTAATATTGGTAATCGTTGCTTTGATTAGCAAAAATGCCCGTCACCAGAGGGGATGCCCTTGTATATAACAGTCGTGATAGTAATATTTACAAAATTTTAGAAAACACATAGCATCGTTACATGAACACCGCAACGCGCACGCAGATATTCGTTGTTTGTTGAAAATAACGAAGGCCGGTGAGAATGTGAAGTTCACGTCCATCGATGGGCCCTAGTCGTGATAGTGTAGACTTCTCAAATAATATTCGTATTGCTATGTTATTGGCGTGAAGGTAGACGTAAGCATTATTGTGTCAGCATATATGTTATGTTGCTAAGCCTATGACGCAGGGGCCATTTTCTCAAAGTATTAGCCGCGCGCGCGTGCTTAATAAAACTCTATATTTAAGCAGATATTACATGATTGTGACCCAGAACGTAATGTCCAGGTAGCAAGTGGACATGGAAGCATTTGACTTATCTAGACTTAATTTGTTTATGTGAAACTCAACATTCTGAGGTATTTCTCGATTTGGTACCAAATTGGTAAGGAACTTTTCGTATAATTTTGCTGGTTAAATGGTAACGTGAGCAGCTCGCGGCGTGTTTTGTTTCTGTTGCACTCATACTGGTAAACTCTTCTTGTTCTTGTAAATATGTTCTTGTTCTTGTAGACATGATGGTATAGGCGGCCCCATCTCGATATCTCGAAGTCGTCCTCATTTCATGATTCTTGGCTGACTAGAACACTTGAATGTCCGTTGGTCTGGAAGTTGTATAACTCCGTACGGTATTCCGTCCATCTGTTGATAATGTTTTTTTCGTTGAGGCATTTCCCTTCTTTGTCTTGAATTGTGTTGATTTTCTCATGCCTTTGCTTTGTCAGTTCTTTCACGACTTAGTACGCTCTTATGCTGTTGTTGTTGGTGAGGCAATCATCAATTTCCGTGCACCGTTCTTCAATCCATTTTTCTTTGGCGTTTTCATTCCCTTTCTAATCTTCTCTTACGACAACAGCATGATTCAAAATAGACAGCATATAAGATACAGTTCATGTTCGACTATTCTAAAAAGTTCACTAGATGCTACGCGAACCCGGGATCTCCCGATTGAAAGTTCGATACTTTAAACACCGCGCCACTGCGCTCCATGTCCAAAGATGTTATTTTTTCAGGTTATTTGCCGTTTCTAAAATGTTTGTTTGCAGGTCGTCGAGATCCTTATTGTTATGTATTGAGCCCACGCTGTGGACCGAAATTACGCGCCATCCAGTCAGCAAAGAAGTCAGGCACATCTCGTTCTTCTGTATCGAGTCCACGCTGCTGTGGACCTAAACTACGCTCCATGCAAGCAGAAAAGAAGTCAGGCAGGTTTCATTCTTCTCTCTCGCCTCCGCTCACGTTAAAAGGTCTGTGAGCAGGTCGTTGAGTTCCTCGTTGTGGTGTATCGAGCCCACGCTATAAGCAAATGACCAAGGCAAGGTTATTTACTGGTGGCGACACGGCATCTTCAAGCAACACGAAGATTCACATCTTACAACGTGCACAACTGAGTGCATTTCCTCATTCCACGCCTTGATCGTTTTTGTTCCTAGATAAGGAGAGAACACACGGTCGCGCACTAACACACACACGCACGCACGCACACGTACACGCGCAAGCGCACGCGCACGCAAACACACGCACATGAACAAGCACACGGACACGCACAATTGCAATATAATTAACAATACTGTACTTCAGCATGAGTGATATTTTTACTTATTTCATAGTCAGTTTACCTTTTGTTCTCGTGACGTTTCAACTGCTTTCAGCAGTCTTTTTCAGACGACTACCGCTAGATGGCGACACGGTAGTTCTTCAGCGCAGACGTAGTCACTCAGGTGCACCCCCCCGGCTGCGCCCTGGGTGGCTCTTCAAGAGATCGTCGTAGATGTGTGTGAGTGTGTGTGTGTGTGTGTGTGTGCGTGTGCGTGCGCGTGCGCGTGCGCGTGCGCGTGCGCGTGTGCGTGTGTGTGTGTGTTTAAAAGCCGTCGTCTTCACGAGGAAATAATCTTACCTTGGTCATTTGCTTACAGCGCTGACTCACTAAGGACAAACAACGAGCTCGTACCAACGAGAGGAGGTACCGTTAATGGCACTTGCGGGTTAAAATGGACTGGACACATGGGCGAATGGCGACGGAGTACCGGGTTTAGAGAGTATGTTATCCACGTGTTTAACATAACTTTCTATACGTCGGTCACTAATTACATAACGAGGTTTTAGCTGCCAATTCGTTTTTGTTTGGTCCAATATGGGACATGTTGTCTAAGAAATAGCAAATTGCGATCAACTCATTATTAAATAGCCATCTTACACTTCATATGACAGGATGTAATCAGTGTTGTAAACAGCCAACCATGTCAGATTGTTGCATTAATGATTATAACACAGTGCGTTCACAAGATAACTATTAGATTATGATATATATTTGAAGAAATCATCGACGGAAAGAACACCTTGCACTGTTACAGTCAGTAGACAGGTGATTCTCGAGCAACAACGAGGGTCAGTTCCTAAACGATCTGATGATGATCGTACAATCGGCAGACCAAACGCGTCCCAACACGAAACGATAGATTCTAAGTTTCACACGTTGCACAATGCCAAACTTGCCACTGGTACTTGACTAAGCCCTATATTCCACCCTGACAACATGATAGGTTTTGGGTACTGGTTTGCAGAGAGGAATGCATGGGTGTTGTCCCATATTCCCAATGATGCAAGCTAAAAATTAATGTACCATCTTGGTCCAGTTTCATTTAAACTACCAGCACCATTGATTCTCCTGTTACAACACGTGTCAGTTCTCAAGGCACAGGCAAATGACAATGACACAATAATTGCCATCATCAATCCCTTTGTTAACATTATGTATCTCGCGGTGTTACTGCAAGTGTTATACGGGTAGACGTTGTAGTTGACACCCACACCAATCAGTCAGTTAAAGAAAGAGTCAGAGAGAAATGAATTGCCAAGAACAGGCCAATACATAAGTCAATTCAATGAGGTTGATATCCCGTTGCCTAAAGTGTGGAGTCCATTCATGTCCCTAGATGAAAACAAGCTTAACCTGGCCCATTTTCTCATCCATTCCATGATGAAGCACGGTTAGCAGCCGTCCGATGGTTGCGAACGCGTCGTGGGTGGGGGATTTCAAGACAACAAAAGCGCAATTGTTGTGCATATAAGTAAGGAAGCAGACACGCGCCTGATATTACATGCAAGTGACGCAGTGACAAGCACGTTCAACAGGATAGTGGTCGTGTACATAGACACGTGCGTTCTCCTCTTGCTGCTTCGCTTTATTTGCGACAGGCAAGAATTTGAAGTTTGGATGGTGAGTGGTGCAGCTCAGCAAAAGAAAAGTTACATGCTTGTCAGATTACAACCAAACATTCACAACAAGCAACGGACAGCATTTTTGAGTTCCACGCATTAAATTGATAGGTTGCGACTCCACAACATCACTGGCCGGATTCAGTAAGACGAACTATTTGGTTGTAATTGGTTATGTTGGAAGAGATGACACTACATTGAACATGTAGAAGTGTTCATCTGCAGGTGGTGTGGTGTCTCATATCCGTTTGGAGGTGAACGCATATTGTGAACGCGTTATGCTGCAACCATACATGTAAAAATAATGTGATGTCTTTGGCAGATTGCAACGCACTGAATATATCCTGAACTATGATGTTTAAAATGGTTATATAATAATATTTTGCACCAATGTTGCAATTTATAAGACCAAAATTACTCATGTTGGACCAAAAATAAAAACAAATTGGCGACTAAAACCTAATTTCGTAATCGGTTAACTATGTACAGACATACTAAACAGGTTGGCGTTTTGTAATACAGAGAGTAGGCCTCGTGTAGACAAAATACCTTTTTGACCAATGTTGTGTGAAATTAGATTTTAAAAGTGGAAAATATAATCCGTATTGCACAAACATCACATAGAAACGTTAATTTACCGGTTGTGTTGTGGGTACCCCGAGTCTGCTTAAAGGTGTTATTTAAGCCGGATATGCCGCAGGAGCTGGATAGGCTATCACCAGCAAAAGGAGCATTGGAGTTACATTTAGCTCGTACATATTTCCAGGCGAAAGTCTGGCTAATGGCAGAAGCAGCAATGCTAACAGCCATACCATCAGGTTAGCGTAACAACGTAACCATGGATATCGCGGAAGTTTGTTCAAAACGTTCTGCAATTTCAGATGCATGTATTGATCTTGTAACATACGGATACCAGTCAAACCACAGGTCTGTCTCATGCAGCCGGAGTAATTGAAGGCAGATGGTGCGACGGGTCCATACGCACCCCACCCCCATTGAGGCAATGTTTTCTTCCAAAATCGTAAACATTCAAACACGTGGCCAACGTTATGAAATGATTGATAAGTTGACAACGATTACGCCCTATAATATTTTTATTCAACTTTTGCATTTTTCGGGAAGAAAATTACCCATATCTGGCCAAACATCCAAAATCTGACCGGTTAAAACTCCGTTTGTGTAATGTGTGGCCTATGTAAAGAAACGTTAAGCTAATTTGAAAACATGTAACACTGTTATTATATTTTATATAGCCTTAATACGATTTTGATCAAATTTATGTCCAATTTTACATAAAAATCCGTTTTCTAAAGAATCAAAATCAGAAAGTCCAACAACCCATACTATAATCAGTGACGTAAATAGAGACCAGCTAAAATTATTGACTACTTGTAACAAATAATGCCTACGAAAGTCACAATTCAGCACCTCGGCCGCCTGCCAACAATGGCACACAGCTCGCCGTCCTTGTTTCACTGTCAAAAATGTTTTCAGCGTCACAGTAGTGAAATATTTTGAAGGTTTTGATAAAAGGAAACCTAACAACTATATGTACTATATATGCATACATAGCCCTGTAACTTCACCAAAAAGTCATTGTCCAACAAGTCCAACAATTCGCCGTCTTCGATCGTTTCACTGCCAGTCGTGTTTCAGTGTCATTGTTGTTTAGTTTAACGTTTTGAAGTTTTGAAAAAAGAACACTAACAATTATGTGTGATGTATGCATATATATATATATATATATATATATATATAAATATATATATATATATATACCCTATGACTTCACCCCCAAAGCCATTGTCCAGCAGGTTCCCTCTGTATTTCACTGTCAGTCATGTTTTCAACGTCAAAATAGAGCAGCGGTTCGTAACCTTTTTGGTTGCGATCCCAATATCGTTGGCGGGACTCGGGTGCCGACCACACAGTTATGCGTTATATAACACAATTAACGTGTGGAAAATACGAAATAAATAAGCATAAATTAAAACATATAAATGAGAACATATAAAAATACTTTGCTTGCTGAGCGTGGAAGCAGCAGAATCACAACGTCAGCGCAGTTCGTTGTTTCATCGACGTCCTTGCTGATCTAAAAAATAAACATGGCGAAAGAATTTGGGAATCGTGCGATTTCGATAATGGTTGACATATATTAATTTACGCTAATTTTTTTCATATTGGTAATAATAAGGAGGCGGACATTTGGATATACAACAGGGTGTAACTGGACACGCGATTAAAGCGATGTTTGTCAGTGAATGTGTATTATGAAGGATTCTATTTGGAATGAATCGAACACTGTACTGAGTTTTGCAAAGTGGGCGCATTGCGCATTTTCAAGCAGAATATGACTTCCCTATACCAT
>CM034537.1:28952487-28984987 GCA_020002185.1 Paraescarpia echinospica | reverse complement strand
AATAAAGTTTAAAGCGCTTTTGTAAAGACTGAACAACTCGCTATATAAGAGCCCATTTGTACATGGGCATGTCAACAACACAAGCTAATGGTACGGATATATATTTCATTTTGCGAATAGCCTTGCTTCAAACATCAACAAATGGTATTTGTATGTTTTATTTTCAAGTTATTAATGTGAAGTTATAAACAAAACATAACTGTTTGTGATAAAGGTGCTTTCTACTACACAAACTTTAAACAGATTCCCTCATGTAAGGACTGTATATTAGTATACTAAAACTACGTTCATTCAGAAATATTACTAGACATGGAGAAAGTCAAACTCTTAGATGTGAAACAATCAGTGGTTCGTTACCACATCCTAATGAGACAAGTAAATAACTGTCAGTCGGCATTCTGGTTTCTTTTAAAACGCAAACTACATCTGTTCGGTACACGTCTGTGCCGGTATCTGCGATTTCGTTAGTCCGTGGCGATCAAAAGAGTGTGCATGTGTGACATAATATTATGAACACATGTATAATAACAATGTGATTGTTGATATATGTGCGAGCACTAATTAAACATGTTAAACCTCTACATAAAATGCCACGACACGTGTTGTCACACCGTCCACGACAATTAGCAGCAAGCAGGAGACTCTGGGGACGAGAAGAGGCAGGGTGTCAGCGTCAACCAACAGCCCAGAGAGGCACCTGCGTGGCTTGGTTTTCCTTTCGAATTCTTAAGCCCTCGAGCAGTGCGATTATTTTGTCCCTCCCTGCCTCCAAGGAGTCAACCCGCTCCAGTAGCTTTCCCAGCAGGTGTGAGTGTTCGTTCAGAACATCCCATACGTGTTTCACGTCATCCTCGAAAGGTGCAACACCATCGCCTGATGGGATTTTCTTACTTCTCGGACTGTCTTTGTTCTGCAACCAAACCAATTCACCCAAATTATAAATAAACGGTAACCGACATGATGTATTCTGCTATTAACAATATTGTATTAATACATGCAGCAATAGAAAGGTATGTTTTAATACATTATATTACATTACAGAATGTGTGTGTGTGTGTGTGTGTGTGTGTGTGTGTGTGTGTGTGTGTGTGTGTGTGGTGTGTGTGTGTGTGTGTGTGTGTGTGTGTGTGTGTGTGTGTGTGTGTATGTGTGTGTATGTGTGTGTGGGTCTGTGTGTGTGTCCGTGTGTGTGACATATGTACATACATAACTATATATATATATATATAATAGTTTATAATATAATAATTAGTAGTAGTTTTAATTAATAGTGTTAATATAACTAACTTAATGTGTTCTTCATTTTATCTATAGTTTCTTTTTTTCAGTTTATATGATATAGTGAACGTTTGATAAAATTAAGATTGTACAGCGCTTTGAGCATTTTTATGGAAATCGCGCTCTGTATGTAATCGATATTATTATTATTATTACGTGATAATAAAATAAAACAAACAATCAAACACGCTGTCGTTAAAGAATAAGTGAAAATTAACCTTTTTATTCCCAATCTGAACTAAATATAGGGCCTACATCACAAAATATTATATTACATTATCGTAATTTCATGTAAAGCCGCTGTACATGAATTATTATTTAATATCACCTTAAAGATAATAATCTTGTCTACAAATGTGCCGCAAGATGTACACATAATATATTATTTGTTTTAGTTACTGCCGTTTGAGCCTGGCGAATGCTTAATCCTGTAATGTATACGCGGCCGGCTGTTTGATTGCCGCGAAGCTGTCAAACAGTCGCCGATAGATGTATTCGCAATGTTCAAGCTGCAATAACTCGAAAAGAACAGAACATTACTGGGTACTTCCAGCGACACATTTGCAGGTGAGATTATTATCTTTACGGCTATATAAAAAAAGTAAAATTTCGCGATTACAATTTTATGTACAGTCTTAAGCAACAGGTCGTACAGCCGCTACCTCTATTAAATGATAGTATGCGCTCAGCGGCATCAACTCCTGTGACGTCACCAACATCTGACAAGCTGTGACACGCAAATGACCACGTTTGAGCGGGCGTAGTGACGTGAGTTCGCATTCAACATACTTCATATTCAGCACATTACTTGACGTTTACCTTTGCGATTATGTTTACGTATGCGAAGTTTGAAAGAAACCGAAACATTCCTTTCAGTTAGTCTTTAAGCCCGCCCCTCGTTTCAGACAATACATACCAGGAGAAGACTTTTAAGGAGTTCCTCCGCTTCCTCTTTCAGCGGCATAGAGTGGGCAGTCTGTAAAGCCGTGACGACCAGCAGCAGCCCGAAGGCGGACACTACACGACGCATCTTTCCTGTTTCGTTCCCGAACGTTTCTTGGAGCCAACTCAGAGTCTCTCCACAAACACCTCGGCTCGAAGGATGTCGGCCTATATCAGAGCGGTGGGGTTTTATATCGCGCAGATGACGTATTGTTGCTACGGGTGTGCTTGGCTTAACTTTTCATACACATTGCATAATATCTTATTATTGGTCATTCTGTAATCAAATTCGGATTAAGCAAACACAACTCAAATCAATTTCCTCGCTACACACGTCTAAACGGGGCATGTTAATGCGAACAATGTCATAGCTTTTAGAGACATGTTTATTGCAAATAGCCTAACGACGCTAGTACGTGCATGTCCACACATGCTATTTGAATATTGCATTTTCACGATGATAACTTGGACCGACATGAACAACTCCATTGTTTTATAAAGCGCACATTTTCAAGTTCACCGACTTGGTGCAGAATAATACATGTTATGTATAAAGCTCATAAAAATGAATTGCCGTCGAATATTCAAATGTTATTTGCTAAGCGTGATAATAAGTACTGCACACGAAGGTAAATCAATTTTCCCGAACCCGTGCTTTAACCAATAGAAGATATATGTATTTAATTGTCTATGGAACAAAACTTAGGAACTCGTTGAATGTCCGTTCGTATCATCGTTTTAAAGCACACTATAACAAAGAGTTATTAGAAAGTTATTGTTAGCAGAAATGGTAATATTGGAATGTATAGTTTCATCGTACAGTCGCGCCTCGTTATAACGCGTCCTGTTATAACGGGGATTCGGTTATAACGCGGTCGGTCGTAGACCCCGAATTTCTGCCGCCGGGGGAATGGGCGCTATGACAAACTATATCAACACGGTAATAACTGACAATTGTTTTGTGTGAAGTTATCCCCGTCTTTGTCCACGACAGGTGTATAGTGAAAGGCTAGTTGGCGGACAATAAATTTAACGTTGACGTACAACTGCAACGAATCAAGTGTGAGGCGCGTCACTAAGTTGCCGTTGTTTATTCTGCACTGCCAATGCTATCAATGGTATGAGTTTCTTAGACTATAATTATGGTCAATTTTAACTTTAGGAACAGTAAATGTGGAGCGAGGTATTGTTTGTTTTGCGCCGACATCAAACGAATCGTTTCTAATCTGCTAGTCACGCTCATGGCTTAAGCGGATCGTAAGTTCGCCTGGTTTTAGCGCCGGGCGGCTTGTAAAGTGCAATTGAAATTCACAAATACGCCTTGCTTAAGAATGGGTTAAATACGTTTTAATACAGCTTAGTAGGCACGACCAGTAAGCTGACATTGCGTAACAAATATGATGAACGCAAAGCTACTGCCTGTACTGGTGCGCCAAAATATTAATTCGTCAACCGTATATGAATTGGTGATTCGTAATATTGTTCGGCACGGTAAATGTGCTTTCTAAATTGGTATTTTGATATTTATTGCAAGACGAAGTTAAGCTAATTGTGAGCGTACTTATATATTTAAATCCTTAATCAACTCTAACACAGCGTTTGTCAAATCATTTGCGTATTCGGCTGCTGAGTGCCAGGTCATTATTTTAGATCTTACGTCAGCGGTACCATATTATCGTTCAGTTGACCGTGGCTTGTTGGTCCGTTGTTTATTTAAAAACGGTACACAATTCATGAATTTTATTCAGTTCAACATTGTCCAACAGTGTATGACATTTAAACGGAATACACATTGACGTTGGCTGGCAGTGTAAGAAGCTTCATAAACTGCGTATAGACTGCGCGACGTGCACACTTTCGCTTCGATGGCGGTCTTCGTGCAGCAACAGTGTCGGCCGTCGTCGTAGCTCCTCTGACGGCAGATACGGGAACGCGCCATGTTTATAACGCGGATTCATTTCGTGGATCCCGACTACCGCGTTACAACGAGGCACGACTGTGTAATGTATCAAAGCATAAGCGTCACAGTACGTCTGTACATTGTTTTGAAATTAACATCAAGTAAAAAAAACTGCTACAAGTGTCAACAAAGCCAAAGGAGTAGCATAACAGCATAAATAGTTTTACTTCAATGTTACTCCCTTCAAACATTTCACCAAATGTTTCGTATACATAATATCAAAAATAGATAAGCGAGCGAAAATGGAACAACTGAAAACACGTCCCAAATTTTTTTTTTAACGATTGCTTGTAGTACAATTACATTTCGTCCTATACAAACAATCTTGATATCGTTTGAAAGCTTTCCTGATAGTCATTCCTAAAATAAACTATAAACGGACATACAACGGTGCTGGTTCCGGTGTCTTAGACACTGCGAACGATGTTGTTTCGTCGACACAGTTTACCAATCTACCGATTGAGGCACTACTGTCTGATGTCATGGTAATTTTGACCCGTTGGTTGGCGTTCGTTATTGTGACATCACGCCGACGTAGATATATATCGGCTTTGCTGCGACCAAAGCACATCATTTTCGTTGCAGTTTAAAAGTGGGTGGAGCTTATAACATGAAATCAAGAAATGGTGAAGTACGCATGTCTGAACCTATGCAAATGAGGAAAACAGCGCCGCAATCGGAAGTTTATTGTACTAAGTACCCTCGACAACATCGTTCGGAACCGTACAGAACACCGAAAAAGGCACGATTATAGGTCCGTTTATGGGTGTTCTATGATCGGTTACCGGCAAATATAAATGAGAGTATATAGAATAACAAAAAGTGCATCCTTTTAAATTGTACCAAAATCGTCCGGACAGGACGAGCCATGAGGGTGCTAGTGACCGTATAATTTCATGTTTTCTATTTTTGATAATATGTATATTTAATGTGTTTGTCTGATTTTTTTGAATAAACGCTTTGATTGATTGATTGATTTATTTATTTATTGATCGAAACACAACCTTAATTATCGCAGATCCTTGTGTTGTTATGTACTTTGGTGTTGTTGCCGGTTCAGCTGAACTCTTAGACGTGGTCAAAGGGCGTCGGCGGAAATGCATAATGCAGGGCCTTACTACTGACTTCTCCTTCACCGTTTTACCTAACCTACAGGTAAACCTTCGCCTGTAACTATAGTGGCACATAATTATGCCTGAAAAAATTAGATATAGCATTTGATCATGAAGTACGTACCCATGCTACGTCGTTGTTGTGTTTTCACATTTCTCCAATGTACCTGTATACCTGTATACAAGATGAGTGATATTATAATGGCAATATAATAATGTTCTCCAGATTTAAAATATATTGCTGCTGCTGTAGTTGCTGCTACTGCTACCGCTGCTGTTGCTGCTGCTGCTGCTGCTTTATCTTATAACTGATATGATGTTGTGTTATAATTTACTATGTTTCTAATATTTTATTCTGAATTTATTTTCTCTGCTGTTTTCTGACGCAGTAAAAAGGTACCAGCAGTAATTGATAGCAATGTGTGGACCACATGGTTCACACAGTGGTCGACATCCCTATAATTGCAAACTGTTTCTTCCCGGCCACATTCACTAACCCACTCACTCACCGATTCACTTACTCGCCCACTCACTCATTCATTCACTCACCCGCTCACATACTCACCCACTCACCCACTCATTCATTCATTCACTCACCCACCCACTCACTCACCCACTGACGCTCGGACTCACTCACTGACTCATCGTTCACCCACACACCCATACACTCATCGACTGTCTCACTCACTCAGACCATTTCGTGCCTCCGGAGGAACATGTATACGGCTTCAACAAGAGCATTGTCAGCAGCCCGCCTGGCGATGGTGTCACAGGTCAGGCTGCACGCTGTTAGCTCTTTTGCGATGGTTCTGCGTTTCCGTTGGGCGTCCAATTTTCTTTTTCCCGCCTGCTGTCCAGATAACCCCTGACGTGTTTTGTTAATGATATAATGTTCATATTAGATTGAGAATGTACTAATTACACACACACACATACACACATACATAAACTCATATACACACGCACGCACGCACGCACGCACGTTCGTATACACACACAACCATTATATATAAATATATACACACACACATATATATATATGTATACAATAAACAAATATAATTTATTATATAATAATACATCTTTATTTGATAAATATATTTGATGACATACATGTATATATATATATATATATATATCTCAAATAAAGATGAATGCACACTTGTATTATTATATAATAATAATTTATTTATATATTTGTTTATTGTTTCATTATTTGTTATCTTTTGGGGTCAAAAATAAACGTCTGGTTCTTGTCAAATTTCTTGTTCTATAGACTGCCGCAGAAATAGTTACTAACAAAGCCATGGAGGTCTCATTTGGGCGTAAAGTTGTGACTACCTCTTACAAAATTACGGTCTAACTTTTCATAAGCACCAGTGGTCATTTTGTAATCAAATTCGGATTATGTAAACGCCACTCAGACCAATCCAAATTCCTCGCGTACTCGGTTCTAAACGGGGCATGATAATAAGGACAATACTCTGGCGGATATATACACATTTATTGCAAATAGCCGAACGACGCTAATACGTGCGTGTCCACACATGCTATTTGAGTATTGTGTTTTCTAATAATAACGTGAAACAATAAAGATACAATTGTGTCAATGCTACCTTTTTACTACACCGATATTAAAAAGTGTTTGATATATAAGTACAGTTATTCAGTATATGCGCCAAGTAAGTTGGTTGCATCCTCAAGCATCACTAGACACGGCGAACTCCGAACTTCTGGATACAACATGCTCAATGACTCGTAACAACATCAAAGAGTAATTTCCAATTGTGGAAAGTAAGACGTATAAGTATCACCAAGTCAGCATCATGCTTTGTTTCAATGCGTAAACTCCCTTTTTTGTTTGGCAACATAAAGGTCCGGAAAGGGAGAGAAAGCACAATGCGATGAACGATGTTGGTACAAAAATATCAAACAACAATGTGTGTCATGTCGCGTGCAAGAGATATGTCAACTGGGTAAGTGCGTAGTTAAAGGGTCGGATATAGTGCGACCCGTCTTGCGACCTGTCTTGCAAAACGGCAGTCCAGTGGGCTGTTGCCAATCCAGACCGCAACACTCAGCAGCGAGCAGGAAGGAGACTGATGACGAGTGGAAATAGATCAACGCCCAGCGCTGTTGGACTGATCACTTCTGTGTGGACGTCTTCCTGTGACAAAACGACACATTGTACATTAATATCCCTCTAACAAATATATTAGGATGAGCTTAGATTAATGTGAAATCTTCTGTGTGTGTTTTAGTTAGGCGTAGAACGTCGCGAGATGTTGTAATAATGTTTTAATGTCCCCAACAAGTATATACAATTATTAACTGCAAATATATTTTCTGACATTGGTTCACCAAGATTCGCCTCTCCGGATAACAATGATTTGTGTGTGATGTCAAATAGCTGTCAAATAAAATATTGTACACAGTAATGATGTGGCTTGCACCTTCCCAGAAAGCAACAAACCAAAAGTAGCAGTAATGACCATCACAGTATTTTATATTCCTGCTGACCAATTAATTTCTGTTCTGCTGTCGACATTTGCGTATTGCAATACCCCGTGTGGCCAGCGAATGTAAAATCACAGTCGCGTCCTCAGTACAATTTTCACTACTCAATTAATTGCTTTGCTCTTTCTTCAACACGGAGAAAAGCATATCACAAACACGTACGAAAATAACTACAAATAACAACCTTTGTGGGATTTTGCTGCATCACCAATTGGTAGATGAATGGTGAAGGGCCCAAAGAAGCGAGTGAGCATTGCTAGCTCGGCACCTGGGAGGAGATACACTTGCAGTGCCAAGTTACAGTATCAGTCTGAATGCACCGAATGAAAACTTACGTTTGGCGGCGATGGTTGGACGTTGTCATCTTCGGATCCCCCTGACTAGGGTGGCGGCGTGCTTTGTCCTTTGCGTCCTGGCCGGCCTTGTTTGCCTTGACGAGCGCCTTTCTTCTTCAGGATGTCATCTAGACGGCCGAGAATCGCGACCCTCGTGTCCTTGATCAGCCCCCATAGCTCCTCCAGACGATTCGACTGCTCATTCAGTTTGTGATACAGCTTGCCAAAGACCTCCTTCATGAATTCCTCTTCGTCGGACCCTTCATAATCACTCGCCGAAATGTCACTGTCGTCTATGCTCCCATTCTTGTTGTTTCCCTCCTCTTCGCTCCACTCTGGCGGAGCTTCTGTTGGGAAGTCACCGGTAGGTTCGACGGAGTAATTGGGCTCGTCTGAGACAAATCGAATATCTGATTTTCTTTCGATGTTGCTCTACAATCAAATCAATTAAGCACAATTGTAAATATATCGTAACAGGATCGTGACGCACACTATTGTGAAGGCTACCTTTCTTCGCAACCACTGCAAATTTGATCTGATTTAATGTATAAAGTATTTCAGGTATAAACAGCAACTGGATTTTAGTTTTTTTGTGAAAACTCTTAGCGTTCGCTCCCACCTCCATCCCGCAGCCGCGCCTCATTCCTATTTACGTTGAACCACGGTAAGGGTGCACAGTTTTATTAATAATTTATTCATTCGGTGCTGCCTATACCTGCCTACCAAAAGGTCTAGTTTTATTTACGAGTTGGGTCACCAGGTTCGTTGAATAGTCACAACCTGACAAGTCACAACCTGGCAAACCTGGAAAGTCACAAATTAGCAAGTTACAACCTGGCAAGTCTCAATCTGGCAATTCACAGCCTGGTAAGTCACAAACTGGCAAGTCACAACCTAGCAAGTCGCAACCTGATAAGTCACTATCTTGCAAGTCACATACTGGCAGGTAAAGTCAAGACTAACTAAATTCAATGGCATTCAAGTCCACGACAAGTCTCGAGTCACCTATTTGAATCCCACGTCGTCTAAAGTCGTGGTATTCCACGTTTCGAGTGTGATTCGTGTTAGTCCGTATATCGAGACCACAGATCTGTCAAAGTCACACTGCCACAGCATGCAATTGAAACGTTATATTCGCCTAAAACACTAACATTAAACAGGTAACCGTCAACGTGATTTATTGTAGTGTGGTTCAATAAATAAAATACACTACCAAATATTAATATTGACCAAATGTTACAAGACACACAACATCGTTACATAAACACCGTAACGCGCTCGCAGGTACTCGTTTGTTCAAAATGACGAAGGTCGGAGAGAATGTGAAGTTCACGTCCATCGATAGGCCCTATAGTCGTGATAGTGTCGTTTTGTTAAATAATAGTCGTATTGCCAATAGTGGCATGAGGGTAGACATAAGCATTACTGCGTCAGCGTCTACGTCATATTGCCAAGTCCATGACGCAGAGGCTGTTTTCACGAAGTATTCATCTCTGAAAGTTTGGCGCTCGAAGTTCAAGCCGTCTAAGAGAAAACGTTAAACTACCCGCACACCCAAGTTAGACTTATAACTCGATTTCGGCTGTCAAGGCATTAAAATAAATATATTTTAATAAATAGACTGTGATCAAATGGATCAGATAGTGTATCACTTAGCCCGCTCCTAGTTTCCGTCATACGTACTCTGAGGAATTCCTTCAGCAAACGCAGTTCTTGCGCGTCCTCCGCAGGCATGGAATTGGCAGTCTGCAAGACCGCGACGACCAGCACTAGCCCGAAGGCGGTCAACACTCGAATCATCTTCTATATATCGTACTCTGACGTCTCTTGATCAGAAGTTCACTGGAAGACCTCGCCTTGAAATATGCCACCAGACTCCGCGCAACTCGAGTTTTATAGTGCGGCGAAGACGTAAACATGTTATTTTTGGACGAAGCTTGCTGCTGTGAAAAGTGTCCCACGGTAACCCTTGAATTACGAATGTAGAGTAGAAGGACAACAACAACAACAGTTACCAGTGGGTGTCCACGGCATTATCGCGTGCCTTGGTGCTGGTATTGCCATTGTTAATGCTGTTGGTTCCAAATGCGTGAACCTTTTCAGCATTTCAGTGGGTGCTGGTGAAACTGTATGATTTAATTAGCGACACGACCTTCACCGTTTCACCTGCAGCTAAACTTTACCCTAGTGACATACGACTTAATCGATTTCATTTATAGACTACGTATGGACCATTTTCGGCAAAAAGTGTACATTTGGCAAAGAAAAACGAAATGCTCTAGACAAACAAATTCCTTTACAACGTTACCTTTGTTTTTATTAATAACTAATTAGCATGCATATTTTGACTAGGGCACTGTAATTTGGCATGCTAATAATATGTTCAATGGGTGCATATGCACCTCCACCTCATGCCAAAGACATATGCTTGGGGGGAAGTACTTCCGTTTGGAGGGAACTAGTTGAGTTGATTTAAAATCGTGACGACAAACTGTAAACGATGTCCAACACCGACACATTGACAGCGAAAAATTACCAACTCTACTCCCCAATATATTTCTTTTTCAAACAATTCATGTTTCAATATTATACCCACGGCTCACGTGGGAACTGAAAGGCCAGATAATATGGTGATTTGTGCTTCGACGGTGTTAATAGCGAACAGTTTAATGCCTATTTCAAGTTGCCAATCAAATTGCAATCACGCATGGGTTACTATCAGTTGGTAATTGTTAATGTGACAATTCAGTTAACTGAATGAAGTTACACCTGTAATTTAATTTAATTAATTAACTTTCAAGGAAATGACCGATTAACGTTAATTAATTAATTAACCTTACCAGAAGAAGTTAATTTAATATAATTAATATAACAACAATTAACTTGCAGTTAACTTTATGACTGGATATTAATTACCATTATTGTATGCAATCCGGTGGTGATGGCCCCTGGCTTGGTGTCAGGAATAAGAATTAGGTTTGATGATCCAGGCAGTTGCTTGAACACAACATTGTGACTGACCAGCCTGTCTCAAATAGTGAATAAGCTGAACTGTGGTGCCCAGTGCTTGGCCTAGGTGCAACAGCTCTATGTAAGAGTTTTTCTATACATAAATGGACGAATCCCACAATACAGTAAAGTAAAGTAAAAATACAGGTAAGTTCTTTTATACCGCAGTATATAGTCCTCAGGACTGCTCAAAGCGGTTTAAGTTAAATTTTCGAAATGTGCTTTCACGTTGTGCTTTCAAGTTTTAAAGACTTTTGTGCAATGTAAAATGCTTCACTAACATGCTGGCCAGATGCCATGTTGGACTTAACCCGTGACCATCTGGAGTGTGAGGCCCCTGTTGCTAATAGTGGCTTCTTGTTTGTCTTGTTTTATCTTACTTGGGATTTGTTGGCGGTAATCTTCTTGAGAGTAGTGGATTCCATAGGGCACACAAGACTGGTCTGTGTGTGTGGCAATTGTTAATTTAGATGTAGTTAATTGATACTTTAATTGAAGTTTATTTAAATTAATTGTTAATTGAATGAAACTTAATTGTCAATTTAATTGAACAATTTGGGAGGTTATTTTAATTTATTTGACCTGTTTAATGTGTGAGGTTTTCTTTGCGTGGTTCCTGCTACCTGCTACGATCCTCGCACCTTTGTATCGTTGTGGCGACAAAGGTTTACTTAGCGCAATGTCTAATACTACCATTAACTCAACGCGGGGCTAAAGATGCAGCCTGTGTTTACTGCTTACCACGGTAGATACTGCCCTAGATTGCGACAACTGCTTACAATGCACAATTGCTAATTAATTAATAAGTTCGACATGTGGGCGGACGTGTCGGCAAACAGCACTTTGTCGAAAGCTTTCTGAATATTAAGTAGATGATATCTACTGATGATCCCTCGTCTACCCACTTAGTGATATCTTCCAAAAACATAACATATTTGTTAAGCATGACCTCGCTTTTATAAACCCATGTTGAGATTGGTTTATCAAGTTATGCTTAACAAGAAAATCCACCATGTGATCGTTAATCAATCTTTCTAATAATTTGCAAATCACATATGTTAAACTCACTTGTCTATAGTTTTCTGACTTGTTTTCTCGAACGTTTTTTAAATAACGGTATAATGTTTGCTTCTTTCCATTCTAAAGGAACCACTCCTTCTTTAATTTAAAACTGTTGCAAGCGGCATGCTAATTTGTTCTACAATTTCCAATAGTAGTTTGGGCGGAATCCCATCCACTCCAGGTGATTTATTATCCTTCATAGCCCTTATTTTCTTAGCTACCATTTCCGGGGTTACAATTAACTGTCCTAAATAGTCTGATTCTGCCCCCTTGAACTTAGCCTCTGGTACTGACAGTGAACTAATATCTTCCCTGGTAAACACCGAACTAAAATACTCATTCAGGTCTTCTGCCATTAAGAATCCCTCTGAAATCATATTTCCAGCACTATCTTCTAGAGGACCGACCTTATTCTAACTCTCTGTTTGCTTCGAACATACGCATCAAAACTCTTGCTGTCATGTTTGATATTATAAGCTAATTTTTGTTCGTAGTTTCTCTTTGAATTTTTTTTTTCAGCTGTAGCTTGCTTAAGTGTTGGTACCTAAATAACAATTTCGGTACGAGTATACAAAGATGGACGTCCAAACGGGTTATATCGAGGACACCTCTCGACAATAAATTTTAAATATTTATAACTTTGTAACAGTAGATTCGGTATCAACGCATGAGGTCTTCGTGGAGTTTTACTGAGTAGTATCAACTTTTATTCGCAGGACGGAAACTCACAGGACAATGCAAACTAACAGAAGGCACTGAGAAACATAATAAGGTTGTGAGGTGCTCACACACACAAACACACACACACACACACATACACACACGCAGGCTCAGCGCAACTCGAATTTTATAGTGCGGCGAAGACGTAAACATGTCATTTTAGAACGAAGAATTAAGAATGTAGGACAGGAGCACAACAACAACAGTTACCAGTGGGTGTTCACGGCATTGACATGTTCCTTGGTGCTGCTATTGTCGTTGTTAATGCTGATGGTTCTGAATGCGTGAACCTTTACAGAATTTCAGAGGGCGCTGGCGAAACTGTATGGTGTAATTAACGACACGACCTTCACCGTTTCACCTTCAGTTTAACTTTAGTCTAGTGACATACAACTTAATCGATTTCATTTACAGACTACCTATGGACCATTTTCGTCAAAAAGTGTACATTTGGCAAAGAAAAACGAAATGCTCTGGACAAACAAATTCCTTTACAGTGTTACCTTTGTTTTTTATTAATAGCTAATTAGCATGCATATTTTAACCTAGATACTGTAATTTGGCATGCAAATGATAGGTTCGATGGGTGCGTATGCAAAAGAGATATGCTTGGGAGGAAGTACTTCCGTTTGGAGAGAACTAGTTGTGCTTGATTTTAAAATCGTGACGAAAAATTGTAAACGATGTCCAACACTGTCACATTGACAGCGAGAAATCTTCAAATCTACTCCCCGATATATTTCTTTTTCAAACAATTCGTGTTTCATTATTACACCCACGGCTCACGTGCGAATTGAAAGGCCAGATAATATGGTGATTTGTGCGTCGATGGTTTTAATAGAAATGTTCAATAAAGGTTTAATGCCTATTTCAAGTTGTCAATCGTATTGCAATCACGCACGGGTTACTATCAGTTGTTAATTGTTAATGTGGCAATTCAGTTAACTAAATGAAGTTATTTTAATTCAATTAATTAACTTTCAAAGAAATGACCGATTAATGTTATTTAATTAATTAATTTTACCAGGAAAGGGTTAATTTAATTTAATATAATTAATTAAATAACAATTAACTTGCAGTTAACTTTATAACGGGATTAATTACCATTATTGTGTGCAAACCAGTGGTGATTGCCCCTGGCTTGGTGTCATGAATAAGAATTAGTTTTGACGATCCAAGCAGTTGCTTGAACACAACATTGTGAATGACCAGCCAGTGTCAAATAGTGAATACGTTGAACTGTGGTGCCCAGTGTTTGGACTAGGTGCCACAACTGAAAGTAAGAGTATAGGGGGCCAATGTCCCAACAAATGTACAATTGGTAAAACCCTTCTGTCTCTCACATCGTGAATTATAAAGTCAGGCTTACGAAAATTTCACCAAATTTTGGATTAAGTAGGAGCCTTCAGGAAACATATAGTTCGTCCATCTTTTTAATTTATAAAATGGCACCCAGATGTCAAAGCTGCTTGATGACGCCGGACACGCAAATTGACCAAAATATATATCGGTGCAGTAATTAGAACCGGTACCCTAATTTATGGTCTTGATGTGTAAAGAATATGTTGCGCTTTGTATAAATGATAACAACTGATACATAGTTTTGTAAGAAATTTAATGTTTGCATACAAAATATGGTGACATAGTTATTCGGTAATTACTGTCAAAACGTTACCGTTTTTGTTACTAATTTACTTTCTGTAGGAGCTCGCAGTTTACATTTGGAAAAGAAGGTAACAAAGCTAGTTTATCGGTAGAATATAACTTGATCAAACTTGATAAATATGTTTGTAGAAATATAGACATTACACTTGGCGATGACGCTGGACACACAGTTATGGGAATTAAGGTGTGTTCCTGCATGTAATAATACTAATAATGGTTATTTGGTGGTTACTGTCAAAACGTTACCGTTTTATTACTAATTTACTTTGCGTAGGAGCTCGCAGTTTACATTTGCCAAAAAAGATAACAAAGCTAGCATATCAGTAGAATATAATTTCGGCGAACTTGTTAAAAATGTTTGGAGAAATACAGACATTACACTTGGCGATGACGCTGGACACGCGATGACGCTGGACACGCCGTTATGGGAAGGTGTGTTCCTGCATGCAATAATACTAATAGTTGTAACAAATAGTTATTGCATTTACATTACAAAACTATCACATACTATTTCTAAGGCGTCGGAACCTGGGGGAGAGTTAGGGGGCGTGCCCCCAATATTTTGATGGGGGGTCGACATAGGAATAGGCCCCAATATTTAGGGAAATGTGCATTTTGATGTTTTGGTGACTGTCAAGGCGACTGCAGTTTGAGCAATTGGTGAGCTTCAATTCAATGGGGATTTGGAGGTGTTTGGACAGCCTAAGGGGTAGAGTTGGACGTTTTGGAGAGTCTCAAGGGGGGTCCAATTGAAGGTTTTTGGAGAACCTCAAAGGGGCTCAACAGGAGGTATTTGAGAGCCTCAAACAGGTGTGCAATTTGAAGTTTTTCGTAAGCCTAAAGCGGGTGCAATTGGTGGTTTTTTGGTGAGCTGCATCCCCCGAATATTCTTCACGTTCCGACTCCAATGCATTGATTTGCCGTAACTTGAAGGACATTATGTTACACGGCTTACCTTTCATAATTTATGGTATAAGTACTTACATCTTGTATTCACAGCTATTAGTTATACCGTCATGTAAAATGTAATTATGAAGAAAAAACCTACTAGAAATACATCCACAAGTGCCACAAGGATTATGAGCCGGCGCAACAAATTGTGTTATTACACCATCTACTGAACACATTACCAGGAACAATGAAGCCATCTGCCTACACGCAAGTCACTGCTTTGGGGAAGGGGGTGGAGAAGCTGCGACAACATGCATAGGCCTTGGAGAAACAATTACGTTGCAATACTTGCAATCTAGTAGGAGCAGATTAAAATAAATTATACAACTTCCACGACGAACGTTCCACCTAATGCTATTATGCATGTACAGACGTTATTCTGACGAATGACGCACCAAGCCCTTAAAAGCTAGAACTGAGAAAGGCCCAACCTGCCCTTGCATGCAGCACTTTTGTTAGCATTGTAAACCAGTCCCGTTAAGACAAAGCGGACGTCACTTAAAATTAAGTCGGACGAAAGGGAGCATGATCGTTAAGACGTTGCAACTGGACTGCCACAAGCAGTATCTCGCAGGACAAGACACAACACGTGGGACGGTTGTCTGCAGTTAGAATGGATGGAGTTGAAGAAACAGGCCGGATACATTTCCTGTCAGGAAGTAGTTTGCGGTGACTAATGATAAGAAGAAGCAGTTGAAGACGGAAAATACATTTGATCTTCAATACCTGCATGCTAAATTGTGTGAGGAAAATCCAAAAACAAAGCCAATACAGAACCCTAGTGTTAGTGTACGCTTCAAAAACAATAACATCTGCTTATGATACATACAACAAAATATTCCTTTGAAACTAACAGACTGGCAGTAATGTTGCCGAGTAGCTATAAATGGACATTGTCCTGCCAGATGGCAAGTACAAAAAGCGGACACAGCAAATGCTTCAGGAGTTTCTGACAAGGTAGTTCTACCTATAAACCCTTCGCTGAGGATATGGTTGTATTATGTGAGCATGTGACACGTGTGACAACTCAATGTCAACGGATCCACAAACTCTAAATTCATACTCATATATACATATATAACTACACTTCTATCGGTGATATGTAATAGGCATACCTCCAGATAAAATCGGAAACGTTGCACGAGCATACCTAGATCTTTCAAAAATGCATCCACATCAATTATGTTTATTCAGTTGTAAGAAACACCAGTGTTCTTTGAGTCAGTTCTGCCCAACCCGTGTCCAGCGTCATCACAAAGTGTCCAGCGTCATCACTTGTTAGCAGACTAGTATGGCCAATTGTTAGCAGACTAGTATGGCCAATTGTTAGCAGACTAGTATGGCCAATTGTTAGCAGACTAGTATGGCCAATTGTTAGCAGACTAGTATGGCCAATTGTTAGCAGACTAGTATGGCCAATTGTTGATTGTTATTTGTTCATTTTGTGTCGTTAATATCATGATTGGTCAATGTTTTATAAACACCAGCATCGGTACAATAGATTGGTGTATATTAACTAAACATCAAACATGTTGTCGACCATATTATTAAACAACATACGTAAATAATTATGAAATGAAGAACCATTTAAGGAAGCGAAATATAAAAATCAACAATACAAACTCCATATTTGTGTACAGTTGCATGTTAAATCATGTTTAATACGTATTCCTAAACATTTAACTTGTTTTCGATGAAGAATAATGGTATTATCTAACAAATAACTATATTGCATGTCCAGCGTCATTAAGGTATGTTCATTTCTTAGCTTATACGATGCCTAGTTCGAATCCCCAGACACATATGAAAGTTAGCATAGTCAAAGACAACTTATCAGTGTTACGGGTTATGTTTCAGGTATACTTCCAAACACGTTTCTGAAAGAGCTGCAGTAATTAAAAATAGGCCTTTCCATGAAACAACCCAGAGCTAAAATTATCACCAAAGTATCCATGACGGAACAAAATGTTTCCAGGTTAAATGCTATCTTATACCTCTTCATTCTTATTAAATGGCGTATATACTAGATGACTCAAAAATATTGTTTCGTTTAAATGTAATTTAAAATGCTCAACTTGTATGAAGTGTAGTAATTTTTTTTCGATGACGCTGGACACGCGATGGAAATCAACGTTGACTTCAATAAGCTGTCATAACAAAAGTAACTCATATTACATTAAACTGTTTATGGAACATATGCGTCTTTATATGTACAATGAGAAAATATAACTTAATTGTTTAGAATAAAACATTTATTTTTGGACCTGCAGAATCCCATTTGTACACTTTTGGGGACATTGGCCCATTGACTGTGTTTGTTTTGTGGCTTGTTATCACCTATCCAAGGGGATGCAACACATGTATCTAGATTGTGGAGTTTTTCTATACATAATCACAAATAAGAAAATCCCAAGGGGCGAATGTAAATGGACGAAATCCCGCAATAAAATAACGTAAAGTAAAAATACAGGTATGTTCTTTTATTGCGCAGTATCCAGTCGTCAGGACTGCTTTACACTTTCCTCACTGGCAGACCTGTTCAACCGAATACCATCTCGACTTCTCCGGGAAGCAATATTTAACATAAATTTTCGAAATGTGCTTTCAGGTTTAGAGACTTTTGTGCAATGTAAATGATTCACTGACATGCTTGGCAGATGCCATGTTGGATTAACCCGTGACCATCTGGAGTGTGAGGCCCCTGTTGCTAATAGTGGCTTCTTGTTTGTCTGTTTATCTTACTTGGGATTTGTTGGCGGTAATCTTCTTGAGAGTAGTGGCTTCCATAGGACACACAAGATTAGCCTGTGTGTGTGGCAATTGTTAATTTAGGTGCAATTAATTGGTAATTTAATTGAAGTTTATTTAAATTAATTGTTATTTGAATGAAACTTAATTGTCAATTTAATTGAACAATTGGGAGTTTAATTTAATTTAATTGACCTATTAAATGTGTGAGGTTAATTTTATTTTATTAAAAAACAAATGAGTTAATTGTAATTTAAATAATTAACTTTCCTAGTTAATTGTCCCATAGCTACTTGCAATTCGTTACACATTTGCGAACTCTAATTGCATGTATATAATTGTACACCAAATGTCCAAAACAGAGTATCCGAACTATGAATACTCCAACTTCGCCTATTTATAGTATTCCTTAAATAACACTTTGCCCCAAAATCGCCACACGCGTTTGCTTTGCGTGGTTCCTGCTACCTGCCACGACCCTTGCACCTGTGTATCGTTGTGGCGACAAAGGTTTACCTAGCGCAATGTCTAATACTACCATTAACTCGACGCGGGACTAAAGACGCGGGTGGTGTTTACTGCTTACCACGGTACGGCCCTAGACCGCGACAACTTACAATGCACGATTGCCAATTAATTAACCATTTCGACGTGTGGGCGGACGTCTCGGCAAACAGTGTTATCGCCCAATCACGCCTAATGGGCACCCACAGTTTAAGTTGGTGTAATCGCTTTCCTCATAATCGTCCCTGAAAGGCTGGTACCTAAATAACAATTTCGGTTGGAGTATACAAAGATGGACGTTCATACGGGTTATATGGAGGACACCTCTCGACAATATATTTTAAATGTAAATAACTTTATAACAATAGATTTGATATCAACGTATGAGGTCTTCGTAGAGTTATACTGAGGAGTATCAACTTTTATTCGCAGGACGGAAACTCACAGGACAATGCAAACTAACAGTAGGTACGGAGAAACATAGCAAGGTGTCCACACACACAAAAACACACAGACGCGGGCACGCACGCACGTACACGCACGCATGAGCGTGTGCGCATGTGTGTGCGCGCGTGCGTGTCCTTGCGTGCATGCATACATGCATGCGTGTATGTATGTATGAGTGTGTGTGTGTGTGTATGTATGTATGTATGTGCGCGTGTGTGCGTGCGTGCATGCGTGTATGCGTGTATGCAAGCATCAGAAACTAAAAGGAAACAAGTTTAGTTCGTTATGACACCTGCCTTCCAATAAGCCCTTGTAGACCATGGCGATGACGGAAATACGAGGGGCCGTCCAACAATAAATTTACAAGACATATATTATGGAGTATATATGTCAAATAACAAAAGCAATACACATTTTATTCTATGCTTAACTCTTTATTTTTCAATGTAGTCCCCACCACAGTTGAGGCATTTGTTATAACGCTGGACTAGTTTTTCGATTCATTCATCGTATAATTCAGTGCCCTGCAAGTTCAACCACTGTATCACAGCTGTCTTCACGTCGTCATCATTTTGAAATATGTGGCCACCAACAAGATCCTTAAGAGCAGGAAAGAGATGGTAGTCGCTCGGTGCCAGATCTGGGCTGTACGGCGGATGTTCCAAGACTTCCCACCGGAAGTGCTGTCAGAGTTCACGAGTTGAAGTGGCAGTGTGGCCGAGCATTACCGTGCAGAAGCAAAACACCTTTCGACCCAGGATGTTTCTACTTCATGCTTGCACGTTTCGTCTCCGGGGTGTGATGGTGAACCCACGTATCATCTCCAGTGACAATGTGCTTGAGAAATACATGGCCACTAACGGCATATCGCTCAAGGAATGGCAGGGCACAACCCATTCTTTGTGTCTTGTGATCTTCGGATAGTGCTCGCGGGACCCATCGCGCGCAAACCTTGCGAAACCCTAATTCCTCAATAATCCTGACAACTATTCCATGTGACAGACTAAGACTTTTTGCCGTATTTAAATTACTGTGCAGATATATGGGGAAACACGTACCCAACAAATACTAACTGTATTTTCTTATTACAAAAAAGAGTAATCCGCATTATATTTGGTGCAAGAGGGTTGGATCATACAAACTCACTTTTCCAACAATTACGTGTTCTAAAATGTCCAGATATCATAGAACTGAAAACATTATTATTTATGTACAAAGCTTACTACAGCTGTTTGCCATCAAATATTCAGTGTTTGTTTACTAGACGGGAAATAGCATACTCAATGCGAGCTAATCATGACTTAGAACGACAGAGTTTGTTCTACCATGCGGTCAATGTCTCTTTGTGTAAAAGGAGCGCAGCTATGGAATTCTCGATGTGATCATTTAACAACTACTAATACTATTACTGAATTTAAGCGTAAATGCAAGAACCTTTTATTTAAGAAATATCTGGTTGTGGAAATCTAAACAAAATCATACACAAATATAATCATGCCATTGAGGAAACTACAATATGTGTAAAGATGTGTACTTATCACATACTTAAAATTTTGAACATGCACATATTCCATTACATGTTTTCAATAATTGTAGCTAGATGGTTAGATAAATAGCAAATTCAATTAATATAATATCGATGTCTCAATATACATGTACCTATGTATATGTATGTATATATGTGTGTATATGTATGTATGTGTGTGTATTCATATAGGTATATATATATAAATATATGTCAGGGGTAAATTTTACACAAAAGTCAATGACTTCGTATTTGTCCCCTTCAAACATTGTATATTCTCACTTGTATTATAGTTAAACTTGTATTATAGTTAAACTTGTCTGGTTGTCTTGTATAATATATATATATATATATATATACATATATATATATATATATATATATATACTGTTATCGATGTTCTGAATAAACGTTCATTCAATTCAAAGTCTTGCTGTAGTTGATTCACCGTAACTCTTCTCTTTTCCATAATTGCTATTTCAACACGTGTCTTGTTGTCTGGCGTGTTTGCTGTCGTGGGTCTGCCGCTTCTCTCACAATCATTTGTCGTGACTCGTCCGGTTCTAAAGTCTGCACACCACTTTGCCACATCCAGATGACGCATCAGTTCGTTCCAATACACTTCGACCAGCTGACGATGAATTTCCGCAGACCACTGCTCCAGTCGAGTCGCCATCTTTAAGTGATGGTCGTCACCAAACAAGCGCTGTACAGTGCTGCCACCTGACACAAAGTTTCCAACTAAAAGTAATAATTTCTCTGCAATCAAATCCGACCAGTCTAGCTTCCGTTTTAATGACGTTATGTACCTTGTAAACTTATTTTTGGACTGCCCCCCGTACATTAAGAGAAACTTCACGTTGTCGGACATAACTTGGTGAGAAGAACAGCGTGGGTGAACAAGGGCTAAATGGGGAGATTTGAGAGAACAAAGTGGTGTGAAGGTGAACTCGGTGTGAAGTGGGGTTTCGAAAAGAAGCTGTTGATGATTTGGATAAGGTGGGCTGGGCACACAAAACAAATTACGAGCGATTAGCGAACATAGTTGATTCGATCAGAGTGGAGGGTAGAAAGGGAGGAAGACGACCGCAACTGAGGTGTGAGGAATGTGGGTAGAGGTCATTAGACGGATTGGCTAGTGGCGTGTAAAACGAGAACGATATGTGGAAGACTGGAAATGGATGAGACACGATGTGTGACGGAAGGAGAAGGGGAAACAAAAATCGAAGACCACTATCAGGAACAGGATATTAGACCAGGACCACAATATCGGTACCATCCTGGATTTCTGGATCATATAGTCGGACAGCAGGCCAACGTCCGGGGCAAAGATTTTTTGCAGTTTCTATGTCTTTGGGGGTCCTTATAAGGAAGTATGGTATTGAATTTACACATATCGCAGTAAATATGCTTGACAGCAAAACAGATGAAGTGTCTACCTGCGTTTTGAGGAATACATTGTTGACGAAGACTATCAGATAGTAGTCCACCTGCCAACCATTTTCCAATTTATATGCAAATTAGCAGCAACCATTGAGACAACTCGATGTTTTGTCAATTTATGGCAGCGTTTCAAATGAGGTATCTAAACCCATGTTCACAGGGTCAGGAAATGTGATGGTGCCATCCAAAAGGTGATTTGTACACTGGTATTCAAACACTCTTAAATGTGATATAAAGCTACCATCGCCTTTAAATAACTTTTGAAGTGTACATGATAGCATCTCAAACGAGGTGTACATAACTTTCATTAAGTCAAAGCTGGTGAAATGCAGGCATAGGCTTTAAAAGTCAAGTATACCGCTATCTACGCTAGGGGCAGCAACTCGTGTATTTTCATTTTGAGAGTCACTCTCTGCTCGACAGACACAACATAACGAACGTGATAAGGGAGCTGCACAACACCGACACAGTGCAGAACGACATGGTTTTTCTGATTAACGTCCACATCTGAATAATTCAAGAATTCCAGGTGGGATGAGATTGACTCTAGATGGCAATGTGACTGTCGTTGATGATGATGTTGCTTCATCATGTGTCCGTTCGTACTTCGTGGTATCCAGTAGTGGAGGTGTGGAATCAAGCTGTCTTGAAGTGGGCCCGGCGAATATTTTCCTCAAAGTCCTATGTTATTGGGGAAGAGTTTTTAGTTCCGGTGTTGTTGTCACCTTCGATTTTCTCATCTTTCGTCACCAGACCTTCTAACGAACGTCCTACGTGCTTTTGTCTTCTTTCTAGCATAGCATTTAGCAATGCACTCGCTGCAGTGTCTATCACTGCCCGACCTGGAGTGGTGCACGCCATTGTAAGTCTGCAGGTAAGACTGAGTTATGCGTTGTAAAGGAGGTGCAGGAAGAACACATCGGTGTCATCGCATATCGTGTTGATGCTGTTGCTCCAGCATGGACTACTTGTATCATTTGTTGAAATATGATCACGTTTAATTACCTCTACGTGTGTATTTTGAAGATCATTTTGGTTTGTTAAAATACCATGATATAGTTATTCGGGGACAGGGCCCCGACCAGTTATAACAAGCTTGTGTATAGTTGGTAGCATTTCAGTGTGTCCCATTTCGACAAGCAGCTTATATAATATAGTCTATTAACTGAAGTTTGTTTCCAGTCACATTTTTCTGGGATGGAGTCTGAGGACTGGGTCTGTTTCGTCTGGTTGCATGGTTATTACCTCGAGCTGACCCGGTTCCACTTTTGTTGCTGAAGTCATAGTAACTATCGAACATGAGGTAAACATCTCCGTTGGCGCTTTTTGTAAGCGCGTAGAAGCAGAAACTGTTAGTGAAATTATCGACTATTTCCATACTAGGCAAATGTATGATTCTCATGATGGTCCACCCACCAACAATCGTCACTTCTGCTTCTCATGTCAACATGGAAGACTCGCCCACTTGAAGTTTCTTCTTCAGCATAGACTTTGGATATGTGATTCGCATTTTCCCATGTTTATTAACCATTGATCTTGGCACTGGTAACGTTCGTGTCGCAACACTGTTCCCATATCAATGTTGCGGGATTGTTGTAATTCAAACACTCTAGGTTAAATTAGGTTTACGTCATAGACAGCTTTAATGTCAATTGTCTGTGTTTTTGTGGAAATTGACATTGTACATAACAACCCGTTAACGTTGTATGTAGTTATTCTGCCGGTAACAACGTGTATGATGCCGGTTGGATGATCAGCAGGATCACGAGGATCGATGCATGCCTCAAGTTGTTCAATTATTTTTTTCTCGGTCTAGTCTATCAGACTGGATGCGTGACAGCTTCTCCTCTTTATATGTAGTCATAACCGTTTGTTTCTACCCATCTGCCATATCAATGACGTCTTGACAAGTTTGCTGCATATGTGCATGCTCAATGTCCACCGTTTCAGCGGGTATCGCTTGACAGTTATTTGCACTGTTCCATTTGGGCTAGACCCCATGAATGTGGTTGCTATGAGTTTCGCATATCACACCACATGCCTTTCCGCAGTCCTGGTTTATGGCGCACCACACGTTCTCCGTCCACGAACCTTAGAAGAATGCCCTTCGGTAGTGCCTCCGTCACAGTAGAACTTTGGGGGACTTCCGGTGGTGAATTGATTTGAATTTGGTGCAGCAAACTTGCGAAAATATAAGGATATTTGATCAAGATAAGTGATATTACTGAGCGTATAGTATACATAACGTAATTATAGATATATATTAAGCAATATTTTTTGTTAAAAGTTAGCTAGAGGGAGTAATCTAGGGTAGATTAAAATTAGGCGATTTGCGAGCGATAATTGGGGACGTTAATGTAATCGGAACGTTGTTTACAAAGTAGGTCACTGGCGAAGTTAGCGTACCGTGAACGACAATAGAATAGCGTTATTTGAGATAATCGGTGTAGTTAGATGAGTAATTAAAACCTGAAATAACAATCTTTTAAAGTGTATAATAGTACACAGGAAACAGTCTTTGTAAAGACTACCTTGTATCTAAGCCTAATTTGAATACATTGTCCATCGACATCGTAACTAGGTAAGGCACGGTGTGTCACTGTGTGTTAACAAATATAACTAACTATAACCTAAACAATCTGGTGTAAATTGTACACAGAAAAGTCTTTTCAAAGACTACATAAAAACTACTTTGAACATAAATAAATTCTGATATGACACCTTGCAAGCGGCAACTCAGGGCAAAACGACACCTAGTTTGCAACGACTGCCAGAGCTGGGTGGATTTTGCGTTGTCTGGCTGTCCAAAATCATGGGCAGAGACCAAAGATGACGGATTCACATTTCGGTGTATGGGATGTTTGAGGGTGGAACGTCTGATGAAGGAGGTGTGTAAGTTGACGGATATAGTGAAGGAGATGGAGGCGAGACTCAACATAGAAATAGATGGAGCAGAGAGGGATGACGCGGAGAGAGTTGAGAATTCTACAACACAGAAGGAGCATAGTTGTGACACGGAGACTGAAGAAAGGAGACTGAGAGGAAGGAAGGTGACCGGTGTGAAGGAACAAGACATTGAGAAAACAGAGGGACGGAGGAAAAGTGTTCGGCAGAGGAAAAGAAAACGGGCCAGTGGGGATAGATCAGCAGGTAGTCAGACTGTAGAGAACGAGGAGAGACACGACAGCGATACAGGTGGTGAAGAGGTAGATACCACAGAGGCAGTTGGTAAGACTGTGAGACAGAAGACTGATGGAAGAAGACAGAGTGTTCAGCAAAAACAGAAAACATGACAGGCGTGAAGGTGACAGGGGAGAAAGTGACCGTAGTGAAGGAGGTAGCCGGGGAAAAGGGACGGGAGAGGAGAGAAGAAAATGTGATGGGAGGAAAGAAGAAGGGACGAAAGGAAGTGAGAGTAAATGTGCTAGAAGAGAAGATGACAGGAGGAAAGGGGACAAGAGAAAACGCGACAGGAAAGAAGGGAATGGAAGAGAATGTGACAGGAGAGAAGACGACAAGAGGAAAAGACAACAACCAGACATATGCAAACCGGAGGAGCTACTCCGAGGCAGTGATTGAGGGGGCAAAGAAAAGAGTGTTTATGGGCGATTCAATTCTGAGAAAAACAGACAAGACTATATGCGAGGGGAAGGACGTTGTTGTATGTCTACCGGGGGCTAGGATAGAGCATGTGACCGAAAGGGTAGAGAAGGTATTGGGGCATGGCAAGGGAAGGTCTATACTAGTACACGTTGGGACAAACAATGCAGACAAGGAGGGAACAACTGGTATAGTTCAGAAGTACAGACACCTAGTGAGGAAGCAAAGAAGACAAGAGTGGAACAGGTTATTCTCTCAGGAATTTTGCCAGTAATGGGAGGAAGGGGGGCAAGATACAGAAACTGTAAGAGGATGGCGATCAACGCACTAGTTGAGCAGATGTGTGAGGAAGATGGCGTGGGATTCATAGATTTATGGGGGTACTTTGTTGGGAGAGAAGATATGTACATGAGAGATGGCCTCCATCTAAGTGGAAAGGGGGCAGCAGTATTCTCAGAGAATCTGCTGCGATCTGTTGACAGTGGGACAGGTTGCATCTATTTAAACTAAATTCGCAGGGGGGACTCGCAGAGAAGCCTGAAACTGGAGGCATAGATAAAGGCAGCAAAAATAATTCAGCAAAGAACAGTCTGGAAAACTGTTCTGAAGCTGGGTATAAATGTGTTTGTTTAAATGCAAGGAGTATAGTAAACAAACGAAATGAACTAAACATTATGGTAGAAGATATTGACCCTCACATAATAGGTATAACCGAATCATGGGCAACCGATATATCAGATGCCGAATTGGGACTGACAGGATATGTAATGTTTAGGAAAGATAGAATAGGAAGAAGGGGAGGTGGAGTTATTTTATATAGTAAAGAATCTATCCAGGCTTATGAAATAAAATTAGACAGAGAAGCAGATTGCGAAGAAGCTGTTTGGTGTAACATAGTTACAGGAAACTCAACGTTAACGGTTGGATTAGTTTATCGAAGTCCAAACATAAGCATAGAAGAGAATGAAAAAATACAAAACGTTACAAGGGAAGTGAGCAAACGGGACTGTGTTATTATGGGGGGTTTAACCATGGGCATATAAAATGGAAACCTCTACAGGTATGGGCAGTGAGGACCACAGTTTTTAGATTTAAAGTACGAGATGGTTTCCTTTCTCAGCATGTGCAAAATTAACCAGGGGAGAGAATGTGTTGGGCAAGTTTATCACTCCTGGAATGGATTAGTTGACAATGTTAAATTATGTGAGCCTCTGAGTAGTGATCTGTAGATACATTTTACCATCAAGAAAGTAAAATCAGAAAGAAATAATAAAAGCAGTTGAGGAGAAATTTCCACAAAGGAAGATATAAGGAAATGAGGAAATATTTAGCAAAGATAGACTGGAATAATACACTGAAGAATAAGACAGCAACAGAATGCTGGAATATCTTAAAGAATGAAATAGAGTGCATCGTAGATAAATTTGTTCCCTTCAAAAACAAGGGAAACGGACCAGAAAGAAATACTTATCGAAAGAAGCCATTAGAAAAATTAAGTATAAACAAATGATGTGGAAGTCATAGACGTACTGGAAATGACGAAGACTACAACATTTATAAAGAAGCACTAAACCAAGCTACAGCTGAAATTAGAAATTCAAAGAGAAGCTATGAACATAAATTAGCTTGTAATATAAAACAAGACAGCAAGAGTTTTTATGCGTATGTTCGGAAACAAAACAGAAAGTTCAAGGAATAAAGGTCAGTCCTCTGGAGAGATGGTGCTGGAGAATATAATATCAGAAGGATTCTTAATGGCTGAAGACCTGATAGGTATTTTAGTTCAGTGTTTACCAGAAAAGACACTAGTTCACTGCCAGTACCAGAGGCTAAGTTCAAGGGGGCAGAATCAGACTATTTAAGACAGTTAATTGTAACCCCAGAAAAGGTAGCTAAGAAAATTAGGGCTATGAAGGATAATAAATCACCTGGAGTGGATGGTATTCCACCCAAACTATTATTGGAAATTGTAGAACAAATTAGCATGCCGCTTGCAACAGTTTTCAACTTGTCATTGGAAGAGAGAGTGGTTCCTTTAGAATGGAAAAGAAATAACTTATTATACCGTTATTTAAAAAGGGTTCGAAAACAAAGTCAGAGAACTAAAGACCAATTGAGTTTAACATCAGTGACTTATGCAAATTATTAGAAAGACTAATTAAAGATCACATGATGGATTTTCTTGTTAAACATAACTTGATAAACCCATCTCAACATGGGTTTCTAAAAGCGAGGTCATGCTTAACAAATATGTTATGTTTTTTGGAAGATATCATTAAGTGGGTAGATGATGGATCACCAGTAGATATCATCTACTTAGATTTTCAAAAAGCTTTCGACAAAGTGCCACATCAGAGATTACTGCTTAAACTAAAAGCCCGTGGCATAGGAAATGGTATAATTAACTGGATAGAAAAATGGCTGATTGACAGAAGACAACGGGTAGTTGTTGATTGGGAGGCTTCAAACTGGAAATCAGTTTTGAGTGGGGTTCCACAGGGATCAGTACTGGGACCTATATTATTCTTAATATATATAAACGATTTGGATGATGATATAGCTAGCAAGGTGTTGAAATTTGCAGATGATACAAAAGTGTTTAGAAGGATTGAAAGTGATGGTGATAGACAGCATTTACAAGATGATCTTGACAGGTTGATCGAATGGTCTGAAAAGTGGCAAATGTTGTTCAATTTTGGGAAATGTAAATGCCTCCACACAGGACATGGGAACGAATATGTAGAATATACAATGGGGGGAACTGTACTAAGTACTACTGTAAAAGAAAAAGACTTAAGGCTGACAATTAGTGCTGACATGAAGGTTTCAGAGCAGTGTGGAATTGCAGCTTCAAAAGGAAATCAAATCCTTGGATTGATTAGGCGAAATATAGCATATAAAGAAAAGAACTAATAATACCGCTGTACAAAACAATAGTTAGGCCTCATTTAGAATATTGTATACAAGCGTGGAGGCCATACCGCAAGAAGGACATAGATATGCTAGAAAGAGTGCATAGGAGAGCGAGTAAAATGATACCAAAACTGAGGATCTTAGTTATGAAAAACGCCTAAAAGAATGTGGTTTAACAACACTAGAGACCAGGAGATTGAGAGGAGATCAGATAGAAGTGTTTAAAATATTGAATGGTTATGAAAATATTGATAGAAATATGTTTTTCTCAGTTAAGAAAGATAGAAAGACTAGAGGACATGAAGTTACATTAGTAAAGGAGCAGTGTAGATTAGACGTGAGAAAGTTCTCATTTTCACAAAGGACTGTGAATGAATGGAACAGATTATCTGATGATTGTGTGGGTGCTAGTAGTGTGAATATGTTTAAAAATAAAATCGACACATACCTCAGAAGGGCTGGATATATGTAGATAAAAGGGTTGGACTCTAGATAAGCCAAAGGGCTTCCTTGTCCACCTGCCATCTAGAGTTAATTCTCTGGATGGCAATCTTGTTAAATACGTACTGACTCGGCCAGCCAATCAGTGCAATCACCATCCGACAAGGCAGAGTGGGATGGTGCAAATGAAGAGGAGCTCATTGAAACGTGGCGGGCGTCCTCCATACTATATGCAACGACAGAAAAGTCCTACACAAACAGGGGAATAAGTATGCTGCTATTCCTGGTTCACAAACACAATCACAGGGTTCTATTTAAAAAAAATCTTTGTTTAGTCTTTTTGCTGGTTAATATGTAGTCGATGATTAGGCCTATTTATATTACTATATTAACGTCGAGGTATTCAGTTGTATTTCTGGTTCACAGTGTTATATTTTCAAAATCTTTCATTCAATCATTTCCTTATCAACATTTCAAAAACATTTTGTCAAACGTTGAATTCGTTATGTATTCCGTACAGGTGCTAAAACACTATTAAATTGCCATAAGCTCGTGTGGCCGAGTGGTTATGTTGCTGTAATTAGTGGTTGTTGCTATTTTGGTCGTGGGTTCGAATCCCACAGACAAGTTATTTTGTAATGTTTTATTCAACTGACTTTAAAAAAATAAATGTTTTTTATGATATGACTAAATAAATACGCTATTCATAAATTATCGAATATTTTCGTTGCAAATAAAATTATACAATTTATAAATTGGATAACAAGAAATTGGAAGAAAAGAAAAATCTATGTAAGAAAATTGCAACATTGTGTTACAAAATTGCAACATTTTAAGTATTCATTATAATGAATCCAAAGGGTGGAAATTTATGTTATCGATTGAAGGCAAACGTGTTTAGGAGAAGTCGCTTTAGTGAAATATTTACGGTTATTGAATGACGAAAACTAATTTCGCGAAAATACGCCACTGAATACAATCTGTCCTGGTAATAGGCCATATATGCGGCAAGCCTTCCATTATATATTAAAATCAAGATACAATTACAAGATAACACACAAACGCTAACACACAGGCTACAGCATACTGTTTCAGTGTCTTGTGCGTGTTTGTCTCTGCCGCCAGCGTGCGCGCTGCCTCATCGAGAGTCGTCAGTAAACCCGTGTATTATAGTGACATATAAATCCGATATGAGCGACATGGGTGTATATCTGTTGTGTACGCCAGGATAGTAACGTCATGCCGGCAACTCGACTCGTTACTCCACAGTGTGAGCGCACCGGGAATTGGCGACAATATAACGTTACACGTTGAGTTGGCCAACTCGGTTGTAGAAGATGTAGAAGTCAATAATCAGAGGAGGGCATAAAGGAAAGTTATAATACAATACTAGTCTGCAACAATAATATATATTCTACACCATCATCGTTATCATTATAATCATCTTGTATGTATTAGGCTATTGCCTGTTGACGTCCAGGACTAACCTTCGCAATTGGGTAACCGAATCTTGCTTGGTCTTCGTGACTTAGCTGTTGTTATGTTGATACATTTATAAATAAAGTTAATTCTCTCTATAGTGGCATACAGCATTATTTCGCAAAGTGTTTATCAGGGCCAAAATGTGTCATTGGTCTTTGGATATTTCGAATAGGGCAAGAAGAATTGTGTCACTTATAGCACTTGCCCAAATTACAATGGATATAATTACAATCAAAAATATATCACAATATGCAACATGCGTGATTACAACATACTATATATATTTTTAAAAGAATGAAATATCTATCACCAAAACCACTTGTGATAAAAAGTATATTTGGAAGTATTTAGTGGGTGTTTAAAAAAAAAAACTTCACTAATATCTATCAGAAACATATGGGTGAGGTATCATTTTGTTGGTAAGAAACGCTTTATTACAAACTATAAAGAAACATTACATAACATCACTTCATCATGTAGATATAAGTAGCTGAAATTCATCGAAACGAAATGCAAACAAAGTGAAGTTAAATTTCAACCTGCTGGAAGATAATTATGGAGTGGTTACATGTCATCATGTCCAATGAGAGAAAGATAGCCACACATGTAAACTGCCAAATACTGCAAAAATTAATAAAATACGTTCATAAGTGTTTTTTCACGATTTTTTAAGTATAACTACCGGTAAATAAAATTTACTTTTTTATAGATTAGTCAATACATTCTGATATTGATACCATTTTATGCCAAGATAACCATGGTGGATCAAAAGCAATGATTACACAAAGAAAATGTTTCTATTAGTATACAGTTCACAATATTTACTAAATAGTTACTCAAAATATGTATCCCGCTGTGTATCAGTAACATTTGTCAGTGTTGACAATGTTTGTAGGCCTCAGAAATCGTTAAACTACAATACTACAAGGTCCATACTACACTACAACTACATGGTCCATACTACACTATAACCACAAGGTCCATACTGCACTACACCTACAAGGTCCATACTGCACTACAAATACAAGGTCCATACTGCACTACAACTACAAGGTCCATACTACACTACAACTACATGGTCCATACTACACTACAACTACATGGTCCATACTACACTACAACTACAAGGTCCATACTGCACTACAAATACAAGGTCCATACTGCACTACAAATACAAGGTCCATACTGCACTACAAATACAAGGTCCATGCTGCACTACAACTACAAGGTCCATACTACACTACAAATACAAGGTCCATACTGGACTACAACTACAAGGTCCATACTACACTACAAATACAAGGTCCATACTGCACTACAACTGCAAGGTCCATACTACACTACAACTACAAGGTCCATACTAGACTACAACTACAAGGTCCATACTACACTACAACTCCACATACACACTATCGTGGTCGTTTGTGGTCCATCTTGTGGAAGCACTGCCAGTGCACGCCATCGTCACATCCGGGGCACCAGAAGCAGCTCCGTTTGCGTGACTTCGGCTCTCGTCTGTCAGTGTTGGACCTGTACAGTTCATAGCTGTTTAGGAGCGCCATGTCGGGCAGATTGAAGAAAATCTTCTTCCAGTAGCGCTTTGAGGGGCGCTCAGCAGACACGTGATAAATCTTGCGATCTTTGATGTCGACGCCCCCCATGTATGTGTTGTACTGTGCAACACATTTGGGCTTTCGCTTCTCTACACCTGCTGTGATACGGTCGCCAGTCATTGCAGCGGTACTCACCTGAAGCATTCCTGCTGCCGTGGCTGTGCTCAGCATCAGTAACAAGAAGCACTCCCCGACGCCGGTAGTTCAGCACCTCACCAACTTGCATCTTCGTT
>CM034537.1:28912538-28951487 GCA_020002185.1 Paraescarpia echinospica | reverse complement strand
CTGCCTGCCTGCCTGCCTGCCTGCTTGCCTGTCTGTCTGTCTGTCTGTTTGTCGCTCTTGCATGCACTCATTCACTCTCTCTCTCTCTCCCCCTCTCTCTCTCTATGGCTGTCTGTCTGTCAGTCTGCCTGTCCGTCTGTCTGTCTCTTTCCTTCTCCCCTCTCTCCCTTTCTCTAAAAAAAATTATTAATACTTGTTAACTTGAAATCTTGGACAACTGCAGGATACAATAAATGTATCGTGTGCGCTGTCTTATGTCATCCACGTTCGACTGCCAACTATTACCTGCGAACGACAAAGATGAACAGGGTGCAGATGCCCAACAAGGCTGCTGTCACCACGCCGATGGTAATATACAGGTTACGTCCCTTCCATGGATCAGTCGAATGTGGGATTTTTGCCGTTGTGTCCACGCTACTACTCGTTGTTGTTTCGGTCACCGGAGGGGTTGTCCTCGTAGCTGGAGTTAAGACGTTATTATCGTTGACCGCTGCTCAATACATATACTTATGTATCGATATATTTATAATTACATTTTGTGAATATTCTACATGTAATACGATGTGACATGAACATAATTGTCCATTATTATAAAGAATTTGATATCACCGTCATAAATTAGACTGTATTTTCTGGATAGATAACAACAGTTTATGTATAGTTGATACAACCACATGAAAAGGGACGGGAGAGGAGGGAAGAAAATGTGATGGGAGGAAAGATGAAGGGACGAAAGGAAGTGAGAGTAAATGTGCTAGAAGAGAAGATGAGAGGAGGAAAGGGGACAAGAGAAAACGAGACAGGAAAGAAGGGAATGGAAGAGAATGTGACAGGAGAGAAGACGGCAAAAGGAAAAGACAACAACCAGACATATGCAGACCGGAGGAGCTACTCCGAGGCAGTGACTGATGGGGCAAGGAGAAAAGAGAGAGTGTTTATGGACGATTCAATTCTGAGTAAAACAGACAAGACTATATGCGAGGGGAAGGACGTTGTTGTATGTCTACCGGGGGCTAGGATAGAGCATGTGACCAAAAGGGTAGAGAAGGTATTGGGGCATGGCAAGGGATGGTCTATACTAGTACACGTAGGGACAAACAATGCAGACAAGGAGGGAACAACTGGGATAGTTCAGAAGTACAGACATTTAGTGAGGAAGCTAAATATGAAAAGAGTGGAACAGGTTGTTCTCTCAGGAATTTTGCCAGTAATGGGAGGAAGGGGGGCAACATAAAGAAACTGTAAGAGGATGGCGATCAACGCACTAGTTGAGCAGATGTGTGAAGAAGAGGACGTGGGATTCATTGATTTATGGGGGTACTTTGTTGGGAGAGAAGATATGTACATGAGAGATGGCCTCCATCTAAGTGGAAAGGGGGCAGCAGTATTCTAAGAGAATCTGCTGCGATCTGTTGACAGTGGGACAGATTGCATATATTTAAACTAAATTCGCAGGGGGGGGGGACTCGCAGAAACTGAAACTGGAGGCAGAGATAAAGACAGCAAAATTAATTCAGCAAAGAACATTCTGGAAAACTGTTCTGAAGTTGGATATAAATGTGTTTGTTTAAATGCAAGGAGTATAGTAAACAAAAGAAATGAATTAAACATTATGGTACAAGATATTGACCCTCACATAATAGGTATAACCGAATCACGGGCAACCACCGATATATCAGATGCCGAATTGGGACTGACAGGATATGTAATGTTTAGGAAAGATATAATAGGAAGAAGGGGAGGTGGAGTTATTTTATATATTAAAGAATCTATCCAGGCTTATGAAATAAAATTAGACAGAGAAGCAGATTGCGAAGAAGCTGTTTGGTGTAACATAGTTACAGGAAACTCAACGTTAACGGTTGGATTAGTTTATCGAAGTCCAAACATAAGCATAGAAGAAAATGAAAAAATACAAAACGCTATAAGGAAAGTGAACAAACGGGACTGTGTTATTTTGGGGGATTTTAACCATGGGCATATAAGATGAAAATCTCTACAGAGTATGGGTAGTGAGGAAAACAGGTTTTTAGTTTTAGTACAAGATAGTTTCCTTTCTCAACATGTGCTAGAACCAACCAGGGGAGAGAATGTGTTAGATATAGTTTAGTCCTCACAGAATGAATTAGTTGATAATGTCAGGATATGTGAGCCACTGGGGAATAGTGATCACAACCAGATACATTTTACCATCAAAGTAAAATCAGAAAGGAATAGTAAAAAGCAGTACAGGAGAAATTTTCACAAAGGAAAATATAAGGACATGAGGAAATATTTAGCAATGATAGACTGGAATAACACACTGAAGAATAAGACAGCAACAGAATGCTGGAATATCTTAAGAGACTGAAAATCATCGTCAAATTTGTTCCATTAAAAAACACGGGAAACGGTCCAAAAAGAAACACTTATCGAAAGAAGCCATTAGAAAAAATAAGTATAAACAAACGACGTGGAAGTCATATAGACGTACTAGAAATGACGAAGACTACAACATTTATATAAAGAAGCACTAAACCAAGCTACAGCTGAAATTAGAAATTCAAAGAGAAGCTATGAACATAAATTAGCTTGTAATATAAAACATGACAGCAAGAGTTTTTATGCGTATGTTCGAAACAAACAGAAAGTTCAGGATATGGTCGGTCCTCTAGAAGATAGTGCTAGAAATGTAATATCAGAAGGATTCTTAATGGCAGAAGACCTGGATGAGTATTTTAGTTCAATGTTTACCAGAGAAGATATTAGTTCACTGCCAGTACCAGAGGCAAAGTTCAAGGGGGCAGAATCAGACTATTTAAGACAGTTACTTGTAACCCCAGAAATGGTAGCTAAGAAAATTAGGGCTATAAAGGATAATAAATCACCTGGAGTGGATGGTATTCCACCCAAACTACTATTGGAAATTGTAGAACAAATTAGCATACCGCTTGCAACAGCTTTCAACTTGTCATTAGAAGAGGGAGTTCCTTTAGAATGGAAAGAAGCAAACATTATACCGTTATATAAAAAAAGGTTCGAGAAACAAGTCAAATAATTATAGACCAGTTAGTTTAACACCGGTAATTTGTAAATTATTAGAAAGACTAATTAAAGATCACATGGTGGATTTTCTTGTTAAACATAACTTGATAAACCCATCGCAACATGGGTTTCTAAAAGCGAGGTCATGCTTAACAAATATGTTATGTTTTTTGGAAGATATCACTAAGTAGGTAGATGATGGATCACCAGTAGATATCATCTACTTAGATTTTCAAAAAGCTTTCGACAAAGTGCCACATCAGAGATTACTGCTTAAACTAAAGGCCCATGGCATAGGAAATGGTATAATTAACTGGATAGAAAAATGGCTGATTGACAGAAGACAACGGGTAGTTGTTGATGGGGAGGCTTCAAACTGGAAATCAGTTTTGAGTGGGATTCCACAGGGATCAGTACTGGGACCTATATTATTCTTAATATATATAAACGATTTGGACAATGATATAGCTAGCAAGGTGTTGAAATTTGCAGATGATACAAAAGTGTTTAGAAGGATTAAAAGTGATGGAGATAGACAGCATTTACAAGATGATCTTGACAGGTTGATCAAATAGTCTGAAAAGTGGCAAATGTTGTTCAATTTTGGGAACTATAAATGCCTTCACACATGACATGGGAACGAATATGTAGAATATACAATGGGGGGAATTGTACTAAGTACTACTGTAAGATAAAAAAAGCTTCAAAAAGAAATCAAATCCTTGGATTGATTAGGCGAAATATAGCATATAAAGAAAAAGAACTAATAATACCGCTGTACAAAACAATAGTTACGCCTCATTTAGAATATTATATTCAAACGTGGAGGCCATATCGCAGGAAGGACATATATATGCTAGAAAGAGTGCAGAGGGGAGCATCTAAGATGATTCCAAAACTGAGGGATCTTAGTTACGAAATACGCCTTAAAAAAGCGGCTTAACAACACTAGAGACCAGGAGATTGATAGGAGATCATATAGAAATGTTTAAAATAATTAATGGTTATGAAAATATTGATAGAATGTTTTTTCTCAGTTCTGAAAGATAGAAGGACTAAAGGACATGAAGTTACATTAGCAAAGGAGCAGTGTAGATTAGATATAAGAAAGTTCTAATTTTCACAAAGGACTGTAAATGAATGGAACAGATTATCTGCTGATTGTGTGGGTGCTCTTTTTCCTTATATGTTTTGTTTCGCCCAATTAATCCAAGAATTTGATTTCCCTTTGAAGCTGCAATTCCGCACTGCTCTGAAACCTTCATATCAGCACTAATGGTTAACCCTAAGTCCTTTTCTTTTACAGTAGTACTTAGTACAGTACCCCCCATTGTATAGTCTACCTCTTCGTTCCCATGTCCTGCGTGGAGGCATTTACATTTCCCAAAATTGAACAGCATTTGCCACTTTTCAGACAATTTGATAAACTTGTCAAGATCATCTTGTAAATGCTGTCCATCTCCTTCACTTTTAATCCTTCTGAACACTTTTTTATCATCCGCAAATGTCAACACCTTGCTTGTTATTTCATCATCCAAATCGTTGACATACACGTATATTAAGAATAATATAGGTCCCAGTACTGATCCCTGTGCTACCCCACTCAATACCGATTTCCAGTTTGAAGCCTCCCCATCAACTACTACACGTTGTCTTCTGTCAATCAGCTACTGTTCTATCCAGTTTATTATACCATTTCCTATTCCATGGGCCTTTAAGCAGTAATCTTTGATGTGGTACTTTGTCGAAAGCTTTTTGAAAATCTAAGTAGACAATATCTACTATTGATCCCTTATCTACCCACTTAGTGATGTCTTCCAAAAAACATAACACAATTGTTAAGCATGACCTCGCTTTAAAAAAAACCATGTTGAGATGGGTTTATCAAGTTATGTTTAACAAGAATACTCAACATGTGATCTTTAATTAGTCTTTCTAATAATTTGCAAATCACTGATGTTAAACTCACTGGTCTATAGTTATCTGACTTGTTTCTCGAACCTTTTTTAAATAACGGTATAATGTTTGCCTCTTTCCATTCTAAAGGAACCACTCCCTCTTCTAATGACAAATTGAAAACTGTTGCAAGCGGTATGCTAATTTGTTCTACAATTTCCAATAGTAGTTTGGGTGGAATACCATCCACTCCAGGTGATTTATTATCCTTCATAGCCCTTATTTTCTTAGCTACCATTTCCGGGGTTACAATTAATTGTCCTAAATAATCTGAATCTGCCCCCTTGAACTTAGCCTCTGGTACTGGCAGTGAACTAATATCTTCCCTGGTAAACACTGAACTAAAGTACTCATTCAGGTCTTCTGCCATTAAGAATCCCTCTGATATTATATTTCCAGCACTATCTTCTAGAGGACCGACCTTATCTTGAACTTTCTGTTTGCTTCGAACATACGCATAAAAACTCTTGCTGTCATGTTTTATATTACTAGCTAATTGTTGTTCATAGCTTCTCTTTGAATTTATAATTTCAGCTGTAGCTTGGATAAGTGCTTCTTTATTACTGTAGTAGTCTTCATCATTTCCAGTACATATATATGACTTCCACATCATTTGTTTATACTTAATTTTTCTAATGGCTTCTTTCGATATGTGTTTCTTTTTGGACCGTTTCCCTTGTTTTTTAAAGGGTACAAATGTATCGACTATGCACTTTATTTCACTCTTTATTATACTCCAACATTCTGTTGCTGTCTTATTTTTCAGTGTGTTATTCCAGTCTATCTTTGCTAAATATTTCCTCATGTCCTTATACCTTCCTTTGTGGAAATTTATCCTATACTGCTTTTTGCTATTCCTTTCTTATTTTACTTTGATGATAAAATGTATCTGGTTGTGATCACTACTCCCCAGTGGCTCACATATCTTGACATTGTCAACTAATTCATTCTGTGAGGACAAAACTATGTCTAACACATTCTCACCCCTGGTTCGTTCTAGCACATGTTGAGAAAGGAAAGTATCTTGAACTAAAACTAAAAACTTGTGGTTCTCACTCCCCATACTCTTTAGAGATTTCCATTGTATATGCCCGTGGTTAAAATCCCTCATAATAATACAGTCCCGTTTGCTTAATTCCCTTATAGCGTTTTGTATTTTGTCACTCTTTTCTATGATTATGTTTGGACTTCGATAAACTAACCCAACTGTTAACGTTAAGTTTCCTGTAACTATGTTACACCAAACAGCTTCTTCGCAATCTGCTTCTCGTTCTAATTTTATTTCGTAAGCCTGGATAGATTCTTTAATATATAAAATAAATCCACCTCCATTTCTTCCTATTCTTTCTTTCCTAAACATTACATATCCTGTCAGTCCCAAATCGGCATCTGATATATCGGTGGTGGTCCAGGATTCGGTTATACCTATTATGTTAGGGTCAATATCTTCTACCATAATGTTTAGTTCATTTCTTTTGTTAACTGTACTCCTTGCATTTAAACAATCACATTTATATCCAGCTTCAGAAGAGTGTTCCAGACTGTTCCTTGCTGATTTATTTGTGCTGTCTTTATCTATGCCTTTTCTGTGAGTCCCCCCTGCGAATCTAGTTTAAATAGATGCAACCTGTCCCACTGTCAACAGATCGCAGCAGGTTCTCTGAGAAAATTGCTGCCCCCTTTCCACTAAGATGGAGGCCATCTCTCATGTACATATCTTCCCTCCCAACAAAGTATTCCCAAAGATCTGTGAATCCCATCCCCTCTTCTTCACACATCTGCTCAACTAGTGCGTTGATCGCAATCCTCTTGCAGTTTATATACGTTGCCCCCTTCCTCCCAGTACTGACAAAATTCCTGACATAATAATCTGTTCAACTCTTGTCTTCTTTAGCTTCATCACTACCTGTCTATATTTCTGTACTATCCCAGTTGTCCCTTCCCTGTCTGCATTTTTGTTCCTACATGTACCAGTATAGACCCTCCCTTGCCATGTCCCAATACCTTCTCTACACTGTCAGTCACATGGTCAATCCTAGCCATCGGTAGACGTCCTTCCCCTCGCTCAGTGTCTTGTCCGTCTTTCTCATAATGGAGTCGCCCATAAGCAGTCTCTCTTTCCTCATTGCCCCCTCAATTACTGCCTTAGAGTAGCTCCTTCTTCGGATTGCATCTGTCTGGTTGTTGTCTTTTCCCCCTGGCGTCTTCTCTCCTGTCACATTCTTTTCCGATCCATTCTTTCCTGTCGCTTTTTCTCTTGTCACCTTTCCTCCTGTCAGCGTCCATCTTATCGACTTCTTTTCTATCACATTTGCTCTCACTTCCTTTCGTCCCTTCAACTTTCCTCCCATCTCTTTTTCTTCTCTCCTCCCCCGTCCCATCTTCCCTCCTTCCTTCACTGCGGTCTCTTTCTCCCCTGTCATCTTCACGCTTGTCACGTTTTCAGTCCTCGATTTTCTCATTCCTTCCCCTCCAATCACCTTCCCTCCTCTCAATCTCCTTTCCTCAGTTTTCTTGCCACTGCTATTCTCTTTCAGTCTTGCAGTATTCTCACCTATCTCCCTGTCGTCTCTCTCCATTCGACCTGCCTCCTTGCTAAATCCCATCTCCATTCCCTTCACAATATATGTCAACCTAACTATCTCCTTCTGTAGACACTCCACCTTCCAACACCCAATGCACTGAAAGGTGAATCCTTCCACCATGGTTTCTGCCCATGACTTCCCACAGCCGGACAATGCAAAATCTACCCAGCTGTGGCAGTGATCGCACACCAAGTGTCGCTTTGCCTTGACTTGCCGCTTGCAAGGCGCCATATCCCGATCAGAATTTATTTAATAACTTAACTAACTTAGTCTTTATAAAGACTGTTTCCTGTGTACTACAGCACACTTTATGTTACACATTTCAATTACACAGCCGACTATTTATCCTGTCACGAACGCTAACATGACCTAATTTAAATACAATAAATTACGTTACTTTAGGCTGCTTTATTTATTTAGGTTACGCAGCGCGACTATCGCCCTTGCTTAATTTTAACAACAATGCTCCCTAATCAAAATATCTAGCAAGTACTGGCTTACACTGATATTATTTTATGTAAGTAGTTTGATGGTTGTTATTTTATCTCCTATAGATGCTATCACATAATCAGGTTTGTTAAATCTTGTTTACAACTTATCGAAGGCTAAGTTACCCTATTATCACTCACTATACTAAGGTAAAAAAACACTTTAACTAACTAAACTAACTTTAAGCACAACTGCTGCTCAATACATGTTTACTGTAACTTTATGAATGATATTAAGGCAAGAATAATACTTATTAATAAGTAATTCCACTTGTTTATCAACTTTTCTGGTGCAGCTGATTCTACTGTCGCAGTCATTGCTTATACTTCTGCTGCTACTGCTGCTGCTGCTGCTGCTGCTGCTGGTAATGATCACACATAATTATTTAGTTTGACGCAGTTATGTCATTCCACTGATACATTTTGAACACAAAACAATGCATTATTATTTCAATACATCGGCAACATCCAAACATTCATGTATTGCAAAACAGGATGATATGTATTTATATTTAGACCCAACTCTTGTCTGTCTCTGACAAGAAAGATGTTCGTCGGTACCTTCGGATGTATCTGTCGTCGGTAGCGGTGAGCTGGTTGTTGCCGGAGATAAAGCTGTTGCTGTTGAAAGTGTTGTTGTCGCAGCAGCCCTCGTTATTTCGACTGTTGTAGTCGTTTCTGGAAGAGAGGTTTGTCATTGCATACTATCGCCACGAATACATTGGTATTGCTATACATACGAATAAACCAGTGGAAACAATAGTGCAACATTATTTGCAATCATCCAATCTCACCATTTAATAAAAGAAGAAACAGCATTTTCTGCTCGCGCGCACACACACACGCACGTACGCGCGCGCTCATGCACACGCAAACGCAAACGCACACACACACACGCACGCACACGAACTCGCGCGCGCGCACACACCGCTCGAAAGGATGGTAGTTCGCTGGATGAGTTCGCTTATGGTTGTGATTTCAAAATTTATCCCGCGGTTGAGCCCAATTCCAGAACATTGTGGTTTGCATCGCGCGTTTCTGTAACAGCTGACGTGGTAATATACAGGTTACGTCCCTTCAATGGATCAGTCGAATGTGGGAGTGTTGCCGTTGTGTCCACGCTACTACTCGTTGTTGTTTCGATCACCGGAGGGGTTGTCCTCGTAGCTGGAGTTAAGACGTTATTATCGTTGACCGCCGCTCAATACATATACTTATGTATCGATATATTTATCATTACATTTTGTGAATATCCTACATGTAATATGATGTGACAAGAACATAATTGAGCATTATTATAAAGAGTTTGATATCACCATCATAAATTAGACTGTATTTTCTGGATAGAAAACAACAGTTTATATATAGTTAATACAACCACGTGGTGATAATGAGTTGATATAATACGTCGTGAGAAAGAGGATCATTCGAAGGCACCTTCATGTCAGAACAGTCGTAGGCAGCTCCTACGGATAAACTGTTACTGCTGTTCCAACTGCTGCCCTTACTGGTACCCCAGCTGCTGCTTCCAGTGTTACAGTTTCTACTGCTGTTGCTGCAGGTGCAACTGAAACTACTGTTGCAGTTATTGCTTATATTGCTGCTGCTGCTATTGCTGCAGCTGCTGCTGCTGCTACTGCTGGTAATGATGGTGGTGGTGCTGTTTCTGCTGCTGCTGCCTCACACGTAATTATTTAGTTTGACGCAGGTATGTCATTCCATTGATACATTTCGAACACAAAACAATGTATTATTATTTCAATACATCGGCAACATCCAAAAATTCATGTATTGCAAAATAGGATGATATGTATTTATATTTAGACCCAACTCTTGTCTGTCTCTGACAAGAAAGATGTTCGTCGGTACCTTTGGATGTATCTGTCGTCGGTAGCGGTGAGCTGGTTGTTGCCGGAGATAAAGCTGTTGCTGTTGAAGGTGTTGCTGTCGCAGCAGCCCTCGTTATTTCGACTGTTGTAGTCGTTTCTGGAAGAGAGGTTTGTCATTGCATACTATCGCCACGAATACATTGGTATTGCTATACATACGAATAAACCCGTGGAAACAATAGTGCAACATTATTTGCAATCATCCACTCTCACCATTTGATAAAAGAAGAAACAGCATTTTCTGCTCGCGCGCACACACACACGCACGTACGCGCGCGCTCATGCACACGCAAACGCACTCGCGCGCGCGCACACACCGCTCGAAAGGATCTTAGTTCGCTGGATGAGTTCGCTTATGGTTGTGATTTCAAAATTCATCCCGCGGTTGAGCCCAATTCCAGAACATTGTGGTTTGAATCGCTCGTTTCTGTAACAGCTGACGTGGTAATGTACATTTCAAAAAGTTCAAATTGCGAATACTATTTTCTATTTATTAAATGCGATTTGGCGGGCAATATACATTCAAACTATTGATTATGGTATTAAATATATATTATATTAGTCATTTTGGTACAATCAGCCTCGATTTACACTACTACAACAAGCGTCTCTGAGATTCATCCTGCCACGCTGCAATAAATGTGCGAAGATTATTCGTACACACTTTCGTACACTCAACACAAATGAGATAACACCTGATGTGTATTATCTAATATATAAAAACATTTTGAATGGTAACTCAGAGTGATAGTTTTCTCTGGTAATTTATAGCGCGGCGGATTTCGTGATCTCGCCAGAGTCTGGTTGAAGAAAGACTATTTGAATATTATCACGAAATGACAGCACATGCCTTAATCATTCTTTTTGCGGTGTTTCCTATATTTTCACGATATATGTTAATTGGGGAAAGTGATTAATATGTATGATACTTCATTTTCACCCATTTTCTTTGTAAATGTTTTATGTGATTGCTTTGTAATATTTGTTTGTATTTTCCACTCGGAAATAAACAATTTATTTGAATTGTATCCTGAAAAAAAAAGGTTCTACACGGAAGATGTCTAGATGGTACTTCACTGCCTTCGCACAAAACAAGTTCGATTGGGTATGGGGGTAAGGTTAATGTCAATATTGTAAATCATCAGTGTTATGGTTACATATTGGCATATAAACGGCCTTGAATAAGCGTTGTTATTTAAATTACATACTGGTGCATGTGTTTCAGTCCTACCACTAAAACTTCATCATTTCCAAAAGCAATAATTTAATATACAATATAGATATCGACTAATACCGCAGTTGCGTACAATGTATATTGCATATTACAGTGTTCCGTATATTGTATGATTCATCGACCTGTCAATCCTAGCCATTATGCATCTGTTGGGCCACTACGTTTTGTTATAGAAAACTAATGGGTGACTGTGCTTGCCCCTTTGCTCACCCCTCAACCCCCTTACGGTCATTCTAGATACAACACTGAGCGAGTGGCCTCTAATAAGCACGTCACGAGCTTGCTCTCCGCGGTCCGGTGAGCACGTGTCGACTGAGGTTCAGCGCAATTGTTCACAGGGTCATGTGTAGATTGTTAACTCATGCGTGACGACAGCGCGACCCGACCGTGGATTACGGTAAATCGAGTGAATGGGAACATGTATGGCTAACAATACTACAGTTAGCAGCGACTTATCACCAATGAGTGAATAATAATTTGCTGTTCGTCAGTTGTACCCTTGCACAGAGCAGAACAAACATGTAAAGTCACTGTAGGCCTACGCGGGAATCCCGGCTCTGCCTGAGTCAAACGCGCAGTTGTGGAACTCAGTTAATCAATACTAATGTTACTATCCCGAATTTAGCAAAACACTAATGTTTATATTATAGGAAATCACATATCTCATATATCGTAATTTGGTAACGTGACATCAGCTTTGTGAATGTGTTAATATTTGTTCTGCTATAAATATACTTGAACATATTTTCTCCGATTACGTTTTAACAATTACTATTATATACCGGGTTTTGCCGCACGCCGCATCCGCGTGTCGTATCCGTACATATGGAATCCTACCTTAAACAAAACAAAACTTGGAATCGTTGTTAAGGGTATCTCTACCAAGGTTCCGATGTCCGTTCGCCTGCGTTTATGTTCATTAGCTTTCATGGACCATTGGCCTCTGATTTACCAATTGGCGATGCATTAATTTATTAAATAAACGTTTTTTTTTGGTGAGTTATGTACTTGTTTAAGAGGACACGTTGAGGGGACAGACATTCCCGCGTGTGACGCCTTTGTGGAATTGGCGACAGCTGAAATAAAAATAATGTTCTTGGGAACTAGTTTAAGTTCAAAATACAGACATCATTGGTCGGGCAGGGCCGGAGCATGGATGAGACGTTTCCACGTGGCTTGTGTGTTTTCCATCTTTGGATCTGTTCCGCTACACCGATGACAGCATTTCCATCTTTCACTGGGACGTCGTTATTTTTAAAACCACCGATCAGTGTCTTGGTTATCTTCTATAATGCATCCATGTTCTGTGTCTGTGCCGCTGTTTCTGCTCCGTCCGCCAGATTTTTGGTGAAGGCTCAATTCTTGTTCCTCTTAGAATATGTGAAAGCGGTTTTGCAAGTCCAGCTGGAAAGCTTTCCCTGTATTAGTGTTTTTTATAACTTTCCTGTATTAAATCGCCACTGTCTCTCTTCTCCTCTCCTTGCCTTCCTTAACTTCAACGACAAAGTTGCCACTACTAATACATGATCGCTCCCCACATCGGCTCTATTGTCTGGCTCTGACATCCTGGAGTGATCGTCTCCGCTTCTGATTAATTACCACATGGTCTATCTGGCTGACAGTGTTGTTAGCTGGAGACCTCCAAATGGTCTTGTGAATGATTCTGTGCTTGAATAGAGTTCCACCTATGACTAGGTTATTTTCTACACATAGAGCGGAGAGTATCTCGCCGTTGTTATTCATGCGTCCTAAGCCCTGGGTGCCCATGACCTTTTTTCTTCCTGCGTTTTCCTCTCCAATTCTTGCGTTGAGGTCTCCCACAACCATGAGTACATCATGCCGGGGTGTACACCTGATTTCCTCCTCCAATTGTTCATAGAACTCATCCTTGATTTCATAATCAGCGTCTTCTGTTGGTGCCTAGCATGCTATTACTCTTAACTTTGCAAACTTGGAGTTAAATCTTACCTAGAGCAGTTAGTCATTGATTGGCTTCTACTCCAGCAGAGTTGTTTTCATACCATATTAATCTATAAAAACATTTTTGTCAGTTCAATCAAATTCGATGTAAAGTGTATTATTCGCAGCTTAGATCATCTAATTGTTATATGCCTAAACCTAGTTATTTAACAAATATTTATCGAGGCAGGAATGGACGCTATTTACCTTCGCTCGTTGTTTCAAAAATTTTTGATGTTTCTTCGGCGACACTTGTCGCAACTGTTTCTGTAGTCGCTGCAGATGTCAACTCTTCAGTCGGTGCAGTTGTTTGAACCGATGCAGTGGTGCTACCTGCAGAACAAACGTCACAGTAAATGTACATGAATGATCATTGTATAGAAGAAAAAACAAAAACGTTTCTTGAAAGGTAAATATACTGAATATATGAATGATGTTAGGAACGCAAAGGCATTGAACAAATAAGATACGAATGTCGTTTTGGTGAATTGACTTTAACTTGCCAGACTTCCTTTTTATGCCTTACTAAGTTACTTCATAAGATATGTACTGAATACTAGTATATGTTCAACAATCATTCCTAGACTTATAGTTTGAATATATATATATATATATATATACATCAATGTATATACATATATATATATATATATATTACTATTTCGCGCTTTACACCGCATTTTGCAAAATCTAAGATATTTTTCAACATCAATTATTGGGCATTCCTGCAACATGTTGCTCTATACTGTAAACAATCTCTCGTGTTGTTGAGAAAACCTGCGACACAGGATTTATTCTTGTAAGTTGTTTCTGTCCTAGAACTCCGCCCGTTGAAGGAGAACAACTGCAATATCTACGATGTTTCTCGTGCCAGTGTTTAGGGCCGTAACATTCACGTTTCAGCTTACCTGAAGAAATGTAATTACACATCAGGATCGCGGCGATCAGGAAGTAAACGTTGGCAACACACTCGGCCATCTTGAATTCGACAAAGCACTGGGCAACATTTAATACTTGTAAATAGTCAGTGGTGGATCATGCAAACCAGTCAACCATGACGAGCACGAACTGTTGTGAATACTATTGATCGAATCAACGGGGGCTGGACAATTCTATTGACACGTTGCAATGAATGAGTTGCTAACGTATGTCACTCAAGGTAGGATTTCATATGTACGGAAACAGCATGCGCATGCGGCGTGCGGGAAAACAATGAATATAGTTCCCAATGGAAATGAATATAAATAATTCCATAAGTACATATTAATTTTGTCATGCGGATGCGGCAAACTGAATCGCTCCATTTAGGGATTCGAATCATCGTATCCGCACAGGAATCGGATAGGAAATTCCCAACGTGACGTCGCTACAGAGGTATTCCCCTTTCCGCACGCCGCATCCATACATATAGTTTTTTTTTTTTGCTCATGCTGTCAAACGACAGACATGAGACAGAGAGAGAAGTTCATTCAATCTCAGTCGCGTACACGTGCAAGTTGGCTGTTGCTGTTGAACGTTTTTCGACGCTGCGCGGCCGTAACTTCACCTTCTCTTCACATTCCTCGAGCTGCCTGCTGTCTCGGCTCGACTGATGAACATTTTTCGCCGGCGGGTCGCCGTATCTTCAGTTCTTCTTCAGCTCCGCTGTCTCGACTGGCTCGACTGTCATATCAGAAGACGGGGGTTGTTGACTAGCTTGTCATCGCTGCGCCGCCGTAACTTCACTCTCTGGGACACATCAAAAAGGGTCTACGGGGACACGATCACGGGGACCCATATAAAAAGATATGGGCCACGCCAAGCTCCAAATGTCTAGGGGGTTCACATGTGTTCCCCCCCAGATACGCCCATGATTGTGTATTAGTCGTTACCAAGTGTTGTGAAATAAACCAATCGCTTCAGTGGCGCCGCCTAATGACTGCAACGGGTATCAATACGCATTATCTAGATTTGATGACAGCCTGCGTAGAGTCTTGGTAGGGTGTCGTGTTAGCTAATTCGTATTAAGGTTCCCCGTGTGTTATTCATGTATGTTCTTTTATACAAAAAATATCGCAACGGTTTTGAGTGAACATATATATGACGCTTTTACCATCCAGATAATTAATCGCAGCTACGGACAATCATTTGAGACCTGCTTTCTCTCCATGTATTCATTTTAAAATTGTCTAGGGACGGTGCAAAATATAAAAATGGAATCATTTTATATTGGTTTAAAGGTCCTCAACGAATTCGTTTGCCCATCGCCAATCCGGTTCTTTTAGATCCAAATGTGTAATGTGTGAATAGTTTAACTAGTGTGCACAGTCGGTTTAATAAGAAAATGCGTACTTGTTTTTTAATCATCAAAAAAAGATTTGTCGTTATACCGGCTATAGCTTGCGAAAGCTAATTGCGCTGTCGACCTCCTGCGCCATTTCGGTCACGTGCTTTATGCGAGATGGGCATCCCACGCATTCGAAAACAATAACAACACACACGTGCTTTGGTGTATCAAGATGAAGATTCCAAAGTGGTTGTACGAAGGTACGTATTACCCTATTGCAGTTTGCAACAAGAACGCGTAGCCGTGTATTAATTCAACGAGAATTGCAACTTGCGAACGTCTACACTCGACTCGAGGCTGACTCTAACTTCTAACTCTAACTAAGGCTAAGCCAATCACCATATCAGGCAGAGATTCCGTCAGAGACTGTGACAACGAGCATAATATTTGATATGTATTGTATTTGGTCACGTGGATCTTGTTAATAAGCTATGTTATTGCGACAATACATATAGAGAGTAGATGACGTGACGGTGCGAAATGACAAGTAACATTGCATTGGCAGCAGGCCCCTGTTGGTCGTGCAATGTAACTTAGTCAGGGAGCATCCGTAATTTCGTGCAACAGAACGTCAAACACGGGAGTATTATATTGATGATCATAATTATTAAAACAGTGTTTTTGACTCACATTTTGATACTATTACTGCAGAATGTTGTTGATTTGTATTTTATGCAAAATAATTAAGATTTTTATATGACAACCATGATGGTGATGATGATATTCAATATAAAAATGTATGTAAACGTGTAAATACATAAAATATAAATACAGCTAGAGTACACCATATGTAGGATTACACAAGAAAATGCTCGCACTTGTTTCCATTGTGGTCCTTGATGCCTGGCTGTAGTCTATGTAATTTGTATCCTGTGATACCTTTCAACTGACATATGCCAGCTATTCTTGTGTATTTACCAATATGTGTATATATTCTCACCACAGCAATTTATATGAATGCATAATACGTAACTTGTATTATGTTGTCGCTAGAGGCCACACTGCATCCCAAGAATGGGAATGAGAGGAGGCAAAAGAGCGGCTAAGGCGGTCACCTGGATCAGACAGACACAGGGAGAATGCATAGTCTGCGGGAGGCCAACATTTGATCAATCCAGGTAATTTCACATTTATAACAATCAACCATGTAAGTTATTAACAAACTTTAATGTGCACATTTAAATATACATTTGGTTTCATACACATTTTAATACTAACATCTTGGACATAGACGATGACTCAGAAATAAGCTTATAAAATAAATTATTCATTTTTGAAGTAGGTAGACATACATGTTATGAACCTTTGAATATATGACAATGAACATATACTGTTAGCATCACAATAACACCGATTTGTAATTTCCAACATTCACCTTGACCATTCAACCTCATTCAATGTCAAAGATGAATATGTGTTGTAATTACACATGGCAGACACTGACATGAATCTGTATACTGAAAACAAAAAATAGAAATGCGCTTTACTGATGCTTTACTGATTAGCAGAATTCAAATCAGTCTATAATATTGATTAAAATCAGGCATCACTGCATTGGACAATTTAAAATTCATGTAATGACAATGAACACGTTGTAAAGAAAAAATGGTTAAAATTTATCACCGTTTTATAAAAGAGCATATTTACTAATGTCTGCATGCTATATCAACCAACCCCCTCCATCCCCTGGAACAACCTCGGTAAACACTGACTGCTCCTCAGATATCAACAATTATAGATGCAGCTGTAGTAGAACATTTCTTGCTGCCTTTTTTCTTGTGAAATGCTGCAGGTCACACATGAAACATAATTTTTATTTACCGATTATGACAATGAACACTCCATAATGATTTACTCCCAACACACTTTGATATCTGTTTCTGTTTACTGAATATATGCTTATCTTTACAGGATATTGAAGTAGTGTGCTTAGTACCACTAGTTCTCCAAGTTAATAAGGCATATTGGGCAGTTGTATTTGTCCAGGATCTCGGACAAGATGCTACAGCCTTGCAGCATGCTGCATATTAATGGTTTGTCATGTGAATATCCACCGAGTGATCCCAATTGTGCCGCGTGTTGCATCCGTGACAGATTCCCCAGTGTCGATGGGGTGTACACTGGTTCCAGGTCAGTCAATGTAGAATGCAGGTTGCTCGACATACGAATATGGTGACGCCTGACTAGCTATGCAGTTGGTGATGGAACGGTGGGTGCCAGGGTCTGGCAGATATGGCATGAGTCTTCGGGCAACAACTCTCGACGCTGTGAGACAGGTTCAGTGTCGAGCATTCTTCGGTGAACTACATCAGTTTGGATGGTTTTCGATGACATCACTGTATGTGTTCGTTGTCTTCGATGGTACTGCATACCAGCCTCCTGACATGTTGTTGTACATCCGAATCTACCTATACAGGAGACAAAGTGACAATTAGCATGGCTCTGACAGGTATTATATTTTATATGTGACGACAATTTATCAAAAGTCAATAATACACAGTATTTGTATTCAATTCAACTTTAACTTTTAGCAGTATCCATAAAAAATACATCAATTATCCAGCATTTTTACAGTGATAGGGTTTCATTGTCTTTGTGTTGCTGATAGTCAGTGGCAGCCAGCTGAGTTCTTGCAACATACACCAGGTATTTGTTATGTACAATACAAATTTTTGATGAAGTAACGGCATTCAAAGCCTTTTCAATTTTTTCAACAACAATCTGTTGTTACACTGACAGCAGCATTTTACTTACTATTATATATTTTTCATGCCGCGTTTAATTTTTGTAAATTACTCTTTTTATCACTGGTTTATATTTTCACAAATAATTTACATTACATTTTCACTTTGCATGATGATTATACACCTGTATACATTGTACTAATTATTTTATAAACAACACTTGAGCAAAGTTAGTTCTGATATGATGTATTACCCAGTCCTCAGGATTGCTCAAAGCGCTTTATACTTTACTCCCTGGCAGACTTGTTAAATCAAACACCATCTCGACTTATGTAGGAAGCATTCAGCTACACTGAAATGAATATGCGAAGACTATTCATACAAAAATATCCAACGCTGTCTACACCTGAGCAACGTAGCAGGTAGTCACTGGTAGTGACTGTACAAGTAATTCTCAGTCACATGGCGATGACCCTGACTATTCTAGTCACTATTATCTGCGAGTTGTAAACATACCAAGTATTGCATAAAATCACTGATGTTTTTAACAAAGAATCATAAATTATGATTCTTTGTTAAAAACAATTATGATTCATCATATAGTTATTTTAATTTAATGCGTGACATCGGGTGTTCCGCAGCGATCGGTGCTGGGACCGTTGTTATTCTAGATGTACGTACAACCCATTGGCGACATAATTAGAGCGCATGGACTTTGTTTTCATCATTATGCGGATGATCTACAATTGTACTGCCACTTTGACCTCACTGCGACTGCGTTGGCTGCTACTCGGCGACGTATGGAGGAGTATCTAAATATTGTCAATCAGTGGATGACATCAAACTACATGTGCATGAACAACAATAAAACGGAATATCTTCCCGCAGTACCAAAGACTGCCGCTGCACTTATTGACGGGAGTGTGATACGCGTAGGAGATGTTACGATTACTGCATCAAGATGTGTTCGTAACCTTGGTGTCGTTATGGATCGCCACCTCGATTTTAAGAGGCAAGTTTCAAGCATCGTCAGTGTGTGCTCATTTCACCTGCGTCATATCAACCAGATGAGTCGTTATCTCCCAACGACAAAGGAACGTGTCATCAACTCCATTATTACATCACGGTTTGATTACTGCAATTCACTTCTATACGGCACTTCTGTCAACAACATCGCTCGACTGCAGAGAATGCACTCTGAATTATGCTGCTAGGTTGGTCCTGCGCCGCCCACGGAGTGACAGCGCCATGCCTCTGTTGTGCATTCTTCACTGGTTGCCTGTAGCACACAGAATCGACTTTAAGCTTTGGTGTTTACATATAAAGCTGTGCATGGCGATGCCCCGAAATATTTATGCGACCTTGTATGCCCATACAAACCAACAAGAGCACTGCGCTCTGCCAACAATAACATGTTAACGGTCCTGTGGACTCATGTCAAAGCTGGGGACAGTTCATTTGCGGTCGCCGCGGCGACTTTGTGGAACACTTTGCCTAATGACATTAAAACGTCTGATTGTCTCTCTACTTTCAAGGCACGCTTAAATACGCATTTTCGACTCTCTTTCTTGTCCAATGTCTGTGCATTGATTAGTTTTATATCTCTTATGTATTGATTAACCTATTTATATATTTATTTTATACGTACGTTCAGTTAAATGAATTTGCAATGTTTTATTTCTACATAGAAATGATCATTAATTTAGTATGTATATTTAATGACTGTATTTATTTGTATTTTACTAATATTAATTTTATAATAATTGTTTTTTAGAAAATGCATGTCTATTTAGCCATCATTATTACCTCTATCTGGGTTCTACATATTGTAAAGCGCCACAAACAATTTATAATTGGATCTGGTGCTATATTAAATAAAATACATTATTATTAATTTGATATGTACATATTACATTTGTTCAACTAAATATCTTCCTAAGTAATTTTTTCTCATTGTATGTGATATTAAAATTATTGTTAAATACACATAATTGTTTAATCACAAATGTTGTGAGTTGTAAACATACAAGGCATGTATAAACTACAACTAGCATTTGACATTACGTGTACTCGTGTTGTTTTTTGGTAAAAAATCTTGATAAAAGTATCTGTTTGGTTTTTTATATGTACCTGACATTTTTTCAACCTCTTCCAAATTTGTGTTTCTATTGTTGCTTTGCATTTTACGTGCATGTGATGTGTATGTGACATTAACAAATATTACATTATACACATCAAGTGCAGTGAGTGTACCTGATTGTAGTTTCAATAAAAATTTTACATTGTCTTTACTTTAATTCACATGCATTTCTAACAACAATATGGAATTCAACAAGGATACCCATTACTGCAAAATCCTCATGCAGACAAACAAAACTATCTACTAAAAAGGTCTGCAGACAAGCCAAATTCCTAAGGTCTAGGGGGGCATGTGTACCAAGGCCCGCCTGGATCCGTCTATGACATACTTGTTTATTGCTTGTATTTATCATTTTGATAAAAGGTTTGGTGACACAGTAACATTTGACAACACTCGTTTACCTGAAGGTGAAGAGCTTTGATGCATATATCTGCATGTGGTGTCGACACACCTCGACTTCTGAAAATATGGTGCATGTATTCCAAGTCAGCACTGATTGTTTCTAACAATAATCATTTTAATGTACTTGCAAAAGTTTCAATGCAATGAACGACCACCTGCCAAATGCAACCAATGCCAACGGTCAAATGCTATGTGTATATATATATATATATACATGTTATGGGTATTGATTTTCACGCCTTTCAAGGTATTGAGGGGCGGTGGTTTTTTGAACATAACAAAAACTCACGAAGGGGCAATCACAAAACCTAGTGAAACTACTGGAATATTATTATCCTTGTAACTAATTAAATACCAAGACTACAAACAATTACAATTGTATTCAAATAAATTTTGAAATGTCCAATAATAGTAATTTTTAATATAAAAGTAATAGATTAGTTAAATTACTATTACAATACTGTTATTAGTAAATTATGTACATTATTGTTTTTGTTCAATCTATTACTATTAGTTCAATAATTACAATCGTTACGGATAATTTATAATGCATTTATTTACACTATTACTATTATGCCAGGCCTACTTAGGCTACTAGCCTACTACCATATACGACATAGACATAATACTATCATTGACATTGAGGTATATGCCATAGCGTCGTACTGTTAGCTGATACTAGTCTATGGTAAACAGGGCCCAGCCAGGCCGCCCATATCGCCATTGCCAATGACTAAAAGGTAAACAATCAAATAAATTTAGTACAAGCAACATTAATATGCATACTCATACGCCTAAATATATGTGATTATATCTGAATAATTCGAAATTACTAACCTGTCTGGAAGAACCTTTGCGAACGCTGCATATGTTGACGTTTTGAATGTGACTAATCCCACGGCACGGGCCACGGCCACTGAGTCCACTAGCACTGCCCCACCTCGTTCTGTCTACTTTGTTTCGTTCCACAGTCTTTCCCAAATAGAAATACACCTTTATGCGTGGGTACTGTCTTTGTCTGTCTAATTTAGTCCATTTTGCCGTGTCGGTTGCATATGTTCGTGGACGTCCACTCATTGCCTAAACTCGGTATTTCATAACATCAACAGCGCCAAAATATGGGGTCATAGGTCAATATCGCCCATAATTTGCGATCACGAGAAGACAAGAACGCGATTCCACACAAAGTTCAATGTCCATACTCAAATAAAATCGAAGCAAAAAACCGGATCCTGTTTTTTCCAAAAACGAAAGAGTTCGCAGTTTTTCTAATAATAATAAAAAAGAACTAACACGTATGCATAAACTAACTAAGATATCACTGGGGAGTACTTGTGATGCCTCTGTTTTTGTGTGAAATTACCACAAAAAAACGCGAGGAGCAAAACAATCGAATTGGTTGAGTACCTTTAAACCACTATCTCCCATGTTGAGGGACTAAGATGTTGGGGCGACCCACAAAGGCTCGTAAAACCATAGCAAAACCACAGCAAATACCGCCGCCGTATACAACGGACATGAACTGTTTGCCAAGACAAGGCACAATGCACTCCGATTCCGATAGCTACATTAGCGTCAATTTTCCATGTTGCTAGTTCCAACCAATATGTGGCGCCACTGTACCGATTTAGTTTCCCTGCGGTACGTGCGGGTGTTCACACCACCGCACAGCCACTCGCAACGCCGCACGCTCGTGACACTGGCAGCGGTGAAGGCAGAATGTGTAGCTTTCTTTAAAAATATAAGTTGTGTAGAAAACACAACAGAGGCTGTATATTCCTTACTTTTGTAATTCAATGATCTTAATACTACAACAAATATATTGAATGCATACTGCCCGCCAATTTCATTTAATAAGCCCAAAACTGTGTACGCATACTGAACGTGAACGTTGCGCCCGCGAGATGTTCAAATTGTAAACAAAACACCAGTGTCGTTAGCATTTTTATTGGCAGTATTACAAAGGCCGACAACAAATGGATTTGGGGGACTTCCGGTGGTGAATTGATTTGAATTTGGTGCAGCAAACTTGCGAAAATATAAGGATATTTGATCAAGATAAGTGATATTATTGAGCGTATAGGATACATAACGTAATTATAGATATATATTAAGCAATATTTTTTGTTAAAAGTTAGCTAGAGGGAGTAATCTAGGGTAGATTAAAAGTAGGCGATTTGCGAGCGATAATTGGGGACGTTAATGTAATCGGAACGTTGTTTACAAAGTAGGTCACAGGCGAAGTTAGCGTACCGTGAACGACAATAGAATAGCGTTATTTGAGATAATCGGTGTAGTTAGATGAGTAATTAAAACCTGAAATAACAATCTTTTAAAGTGTATAATAGTACACAGGAAACAGTCTTTGTAAAGACTACCTTGTATCTAAGCCTAACTTGAATACATTGTCATCGACATCGTAACTAGGTAAGGCACGGTGTGTCACTGTGTGTTAACAAATATAACTAACTATAACCTAAACAATCTGGTGTAAATTGTACACAGAAAAGTCTTTTCAAAGACTACATAAAACTACTTTGAACATAAATAAATTCTGATATGGCACCTTGCAAGCGGCAACTCAGGGCAAAACGACACCTAGTTTGCAACGACTGCCAGAGCTGGGTGGATTTTGCGTTGTCTGGCTGTCCAAAATCATGGGCAGAGACCAAAGATGACGGATTCACCTTTCGGTGTATGGGGTGTTTGAGGGTGGAATGTCTGATGAAGGAGGTGTGTAAGTTGACGGATATAGTGAAGGAGATGGAGGCGAGACTCAACATAGAAATAGATGGAGCAGAGAGGGATGACACGGAGAGAGTTGAGAATTCTACAACACAGAAGGAGCAGAGTTGTGACACGGAGACTGAAGAAAGGAGACTGAGAGGAAGGAAGGTGACCGGTGTGAAGGAACAAGACATTGAGAAAACAGAGGGACGGAGGAAAAGTGTTCGGCAGAGGAAGAGAAAACGGATCAGCGGGTAGTCAGACTGTAGAGAACGAGGAGAGACACGACAGCGATACAGGTGGTGAAGAGGTAGATACCACAGAGGCAGTTGAAATAGGAGCAATGAAGGCAATGGGGAATCAATCAAAACATCGATGGCTCGAGGCATAAATCGGCGATAAAGGCTTTGCAGGATCGGAAAACTTTTATCAGGGCGCGAGATCGAAATCAAATCATCGAGCAGTTCCGCTCAACTCGGCGCGTCGGCATCTGGCTCGAGCATTTCCTCGAACAAAAACAAAATCCGCGTCGATTCGTCGCTTGTTTCAGGACGTTGTTGTATGTCTACCGGGGGCTAGGATAGAGCATGTGACCGAAAGGGTAGAGAAGGTATTGGGGCATGGCAAGGGAGGGTCTATACTAGTACACGTTAGGACAAACAATGCAGACAAGGAGGGAACAACTGGTATAGTTCAGAAGTACAGACACCTAGTGAGGAAGCAAAGAAGACAAGAGTGGAACAGGTTATTCTCTCAGGAATTTTGCCAGTAATGGGAGGAAGGGGGGCAAGATACAGAAACTGTAAGAGGATGGCGATCAACGCACTAGTTGAGCAGATGTGTGAGGAAGAGGGCGTGGGATTCATAGATTTATGGGGGTACTTTGTTGGGAGAGAAGATATGTACATGAGAGATGGCCTCCATCTAAGTGGAAAGGGGGCAGCAGTATTCTCAGAGAATCTGCTGCGATCTGTTGACAGTGGGACAGGTTGCATCTATTTAAACTAAATTCGCAGGGGGGACTCGCAGAGAAGCCTGAAACTGGAGGCATAGATAAAGGCAGCAAAAATAATTCAGCAAAGAACAGTCTGGAAAACTGTTCTGAAGCTGGGTATAAATGTGTTTGTTTAAATGCAAGGAGTATAGTAAACAAAAGAAATGAACTAAACATTATGGTAGAAGATATTGACCCTCACATAATAGGTATAACCGAATCATGGGCAACCACCGATATATCAGATGCCGAATTGGGACTGACAGGATATGTAATGTTTAGGAAAGATAGCATAGGAAGAAGGGGAGGTGGAGTTATTTTATATATTAAAGAATCTATCCAGGCTTATGAAATAAAATTAGACAGAGAAGCAGATTGCGAAGAAGCTGTTTGGTGTAACATAGTTACAGGAAACTCAACGTTAACGGTTGGATTAGTTTATCGAAGTCCAAACATAAGCATAGAAGAGAATGAAAAATACAAAACGCTATAAGGGAAGTGAGCAAACGGGACTGTGTTATTATGGGGGATTTTAACCATGGGCATATAAAATGGAAATCTCTACAGAGTATGGGTAGTGAGGACCACAAGTTTTTAGTTTTAGTACAAGATAGTTTCCTTTCTCAACATGTGCTAGAACCAACCAGGGGAGAGAATGTGGTAGACTTAGTTTTGTCCTCACAGAATGAATTAGTTGACAATGTTAAATTATGTGAGCCTCTGGGAAGTAGTGATCACAACCAGATACATTTTACCATCAAAGTAAAATCAGAAAGAAATAATAAAAAGCAGTTCAGGAGAAATTTCCACAAAGGAAGATATAAGGAAATGAGGAAATATTTAGCAAAGATAGACTGGAATAATACACTGAAGAATAAGACAGCAACAGAATGCTGGAATATCTTAAAGAATGAAATAGAGTGCATCGTAGATAAATTTGTTCCCTTCAAAAAACAAGGGAAACGGACCAGAAAAAAATACTTATCGAAAGAAGCCATTAGAAAAATTAAGTATAAACAAATGATGTGGAAGTCATATAGACGTACTGGAAATGACGAAGACTACAACATTTATAAAGAAGCACAAAACCAAGCTACAGCTGAAATTAGAAATTCAAAGAGAAGCTATGAACATAAATTAGCTTGTAATATAAAACATGACAGCAAGAGTTTTTATGCGTATGTTCGAAGCAAACAGAAAGTTCAGGATAAGGTCGGTCCTCTAGAAGATAGTGCTGGAAATATAATATCAGAAGGATTCTTAATGGCAGAAGACCTAAATGAGTATTTTAGTTCAGTGTTTACCAGAGAAGACACTAGTTCACTGCCAGTACCAGAGGCTAAGTTCAAGGGGGCAGAATCAGACTATTTAAGACAGTTAATTGTAACCCCAGAAATGGTAGCTAAGAAAATTAGGGCTAAGAAGGAAAATAAATCACCTGGAGTGGATGGTATTCCACCCAAACTACTAGTGGAAATTGTAGAACAAATTTGCATACCGCTTGCAACAGTTTTCAACTTGTCATTAGAAGAGGGAGTGGTTCCTTTAGAATGGAAAGAAGCAAACATTATACCGTTATTTTAAAAAGGTTCGAGAAACAAGTCAAATAATTATAGACCAGTTAGTTTAACATCGGTGATTTGTAAATTATTAGAAAGACCAATTAAAGATCACATGGTGGATTTTCTTGTTAAACATAACTTGATAAACCCATCTCAACATGGGTTTCTAAAAGCGAGGTCATGCATAACAATATGTTATGTTTTTTGGAAGATATCACTAAGTGGGTAGATGATGGATCACCAGTAGATATCATCTACTTAGATTTTCAAAAAGCTTTCGACAAAGTGCCACGTCAGAGATTACTGCTTAAACTAAAAGCCCATGGCATAGGAAATGGTATAATTAACTGGATAGAAAAATGGCTGATTGACAGAAGACAACGGGTAGTTGTTGATGGGGAGGCTTCAAACTGGAAATCAGTTTTGAGTGGGGTTCCACAGGGATCAGTACTGGGACCTATATTATTCTTAATATATATAAACGATTTGGACGATGATATAGCTAGCAAGGTGTTGAAATTTGCAGATGATACAAAAGTGTTTAGAAGGATTAAAAGTGATGGGGATAGACAGCATTTACAAGATGATCTTGACAGGTTGATCAAATGGTCTGAAAAGTGGCAAATGTTGTTCAATTTTGGGAAATGTAAATGCCTTCACACAGGACATGGGAACGAATATGTAGAATATACAATGGGGGAACTGTACTAAGTACTACTGTAAAAGAAAAAGACTTAGGGCTGACAATTAGTGCTGACATGAAGGTTTCAGAGCAGTGTGGAATTGCAGCTTCAAAAGGAAATCAAATCCTTGGATTGATTAGGCGAAATATAGCATATAAAGAAAAAGAACTAATAATACCGCTGTACAAAACAATAGTTAGGCCTCATTTAGAATATTGTATACAAGCGTGGAGGCCATACCGCAAAAAGGACATAGATATGCTAGAAAGAGTACAGAGGAGAGCGACTAAAATGATACCAAAACTGAGGGATCTTAGTTATGAAAAACGCCTAAAAGAATGTGGTTTAACAACACTAGAGACCAGGAGATTGAGAGGAGATCAGATAGAAGTGTTTAAAATATTGAATGGTTATGAAAATATTGATAGAAATATGTTTTTTTCAGTTAAGAAAGATAGAAAGACTAGAGGACATGAAGTTATATTAGTAAAGGAGCAGTGTAGATTAGACGTAAGAAAGTTCTCATTTTCACAAAGGACTGTGAATGAATGGAACAGATTATCTGATGATTGTGTGGGTGCTAGTAGTGTGAATATGTTTAAAAATAAAATCGACACATACCTCAGAAGGGCTGGATATATGTAGATAAAAGGGTTGGACTCTCGATAAGCCAAAGGGCTTCCTTGTCCACCTGCCATGTAGAGTTAATTCTCTGGATGACAATCTTGTTAAATCTTGTTAACCTTAGGTAATATAATCCACAGCTGGAGTAGTTGAAGTGACCAGCAGCAAAGAAGAATTACAATATCTCGTTCACTCCCCAGATATGTAAGGGCCAGTCAGCTTCACTGTTTCATTACTAAAATATTATAAAGACATGATTAGTGTTATTGTGCATAGGTACATTGACTGTACCCACTAGCTTTTAGTATGACACTAGAGAAATTCCTGACCATGTGAACCTAGAGTTAGACACCTCATTTGAAACGCTGTCATAAATAGTTCCGAAGATATTGAGAAAAAAAACACTGTTTCGTTAATGGCGTTGGTAGATTTATAAATTTATTATATATAGTTAAGAGTATTCGAATATTAGTGTACACGTCGCATCGTGGATGGCGCCATCACATTTCCTGACCCTATGAACATGTGGTTAGACATTTAATTTGAAACGCTGTCATAAATAGTTCCTAGATAAATAAAAGATCGATATTGACAAAACATCGATTTGTCTCAATGGTTGCTGCTAATTTGCATATTAAGTGGAAACAGGTTGGCATAATTACTATCTCAATGTTCTCATCGATATTGTATAACATTATAAAGCGGGTAGACACTTCACTTGTTTTGCTATCAAGCATATGCTGCGACATGTGCAAGATTCAATATATTGCAAACGGCGGCACCTAATGTGCCTATTTTGAGTGTACTGGAGTGTTGTATCATTTTGAGTGTACTGGAGTGTTGTATCATTTTGAGTGTACTGGAGTGTTGTATCATTTTGAGTGTACTGGAGTGTTGTATCATTTTGAGTGTACTGGAGTGTTGTATCATTTTGAGTGTACTGGAGTGTTGTATCATTTTGCAAACATTGCCAAAAACATAATATCTGGTAATGGCGACACTAATTTGCATATTTTAAAAAATGCCTAAGGTGCCAGGGTGGCATCATTCAGATTCCTTATAAGGACAATTCAAAGATATATAAACTGCAAAAAACTTTGTCCAGACCTTAGTGCGAGGTCACCCTCAAAACAACATTTCACTGGCGGGCTGATAGTTGAGAGCAACTTAATTATAACACTTACAACTTAACAAAAACAAAACTAGTGCGGAGACTAAAACAACGCTGCGGTTTGCACGTCAGACCAATGTTTGAAATGATCGAATCGTGAACAAGTTCATTCTCTCCACGTTGCCTCAGTTCAGTCGCTGTATACAGTATTACCTGGTTATAGGTAGTGGTGGATTCAGGTGAAAGATTCGTGGTCTAGCAGTCATTGCGGAGTCATTGAACGCTTCCCAGAAAAATCGAGATGGTGTTCGATTGAACAGAACTTGAGTGAAGTGGAAAGCACTTTGAGCATTCCTAATGGCTGTATACAGCGTTATGTAGAGATTGCATTCATAAAGCACCAATACAATAAAAACTAATACAATATAAAATACGACTTGCAGTAAGTTATTAAGCAATCTAGGTAATAATATGTTATTTGTAAGGATTGTCAGTGCATTTCCTCCTAGGTACCACGGTCCACTGGCCTCATTCTTTGAACCACTGGAAACTGATCCGAGTTATATACGTTTTCAGTGGGTTAAGTAGTGCAATACTCGCCAGACGGAGCCACCGTTATGCTACGTTCGTTTTACCTGGACATTATTCATCGGCTGTGTGGAGCTATAACGACAGCAATAACTGAATGATCAGCGGGAACGAGTGTAAGATCAAGCTATTGTAATGACGATAACAGTTTCCTTTGGTCTGTTGCTCCATGGGTGGATGTAAACTTTTAATTATTATTTGCGAATAACAACAAATGCATTATTGCTATACTTGTGAAGGGCAATGGTGCATTGACTACAGCTTCGGCCTCTCGACCGAAAGCGTCTTTGCGATTCACTTATAAAAAACTAACCTGAACTTTAAGCCACGCCCCATTTACTGACCATTGGTCCGATTAAGAATAAAAACGAATGCGCGCGCATGTACGTTTGTTTTTCGATGGCGCTATTTGCGAAGTCGAATGCTGAATATTTTGAAATTTGTTGAATATTAAGGACATTGTCGGATAACGAATCATGAACTGGAGCGAAGTTTTGAGAGCAAGCGGTGTAATTTAGGCATCGCCTTTGTATATTGGAAATAAATCTACCTGACTAATTATGTGCATCGTGCATTTTGAATTTTAAACAAGATTAGAAGTTTAGTACGCGCGACGCTACTGCCTACAGCGTACACCTTTTAAACAAACTGACGTTTCAATACTTTTATATCCTTAGCGTTGATAATTAAGTCATGCTTAAGACATTTACCCAAAACATTAACACATCTTTGTGCTAGGGATTGGTTTTCTAAATAAAAAAATACAGTTGGTTCAAAGAATAAAGTGAATAATACTTTACTTTTATGAAACGGAAAGAAGGCACCATCGACGCCGTAGGAAAACACCCAGAAACAGTAGAAGTCAGAAGACGGCAGCGTCGCCCAATAGGGTTATGACAAACAGAGATTTATTTTGACCACACGCGCATGTACAAATGTACAAATTGAAATAATTTACATACATGTGAAGGTCGACTCAAGGACACTCCCATTAAGACATAACATGTCACTAACATGGGAGCCCCTTTTAATAAAAATAAAATAACAATAATAGTAAATATTAACAGTAATCACACAATTCAATGTTAGTAAATAAGTACCAACATACGAAATTAATACATATTGCATAGTAGTATGTGTTACATCCATGATAATTATGGATAGTGCAATTGGATTTATAGTTCATAATTAAGTAGTTTTTAATATAAGTGATGAAGGCAGGTAAATTGTATGTGTAATCGTTATCAATGATAATGCTTGGAGTACTGTTAACTTTTCTATTATGTTGAGTTGTGTATTTGTGGCATATATTCATGATTGCATCTGGGAATAAACAGGTTATTTGTACCTCGTGTGTACTGTTGATGCCTATATAATGATGGATTTAAAAATTGTGTAAGTAAGGGATGTGACAGAAATATTCAAGCAGAACATCATTGACTGATTTATAATACAATTTAGGTTGCTGCATTTTATAGACATCATCCAGTTTTAGGAATTAAAGTTGTTGTTTTTAAATTCACAGAAATTATCTTATCACTTTTTTAAATTAACAAATAAAGCATAGTAACCTTATGTAATATTTAATTCTTATTTGTGTACATGATAGCTAAAATACGCACTCAGTGGTGCTACAAAAATTACTTCACAATAAATCACCTTAAATTGTCCTTAAATTACATTACAGATCCATCATCAAAACGTTATAAATATTAATTCATACAACGAATATATCCACGGAGTTTTTGACTACTGGGTTCGTCCAACTACTGTAGTTCTGGCATTGCTATTATGCACTATAACGAATAAACTGTTTTTTTTTTAAAGTACTATAGTTCGAAACAACAAAATTAAACGCGCATAATACATGTGTTAGACGCTCCTTGTCCATGCAGCCAATCACGAGCGCGCTGGGCGTAGCTTAAAAACGCCTGATAGTTTTTTTATAAGTGAATCGCAAAAACGCCGACCGAGAGAACCTGGGTTCGAATCCTGTGCTCCGGTGTCGAACCGTGGGCAACTTCGTTCGTGGTGTACATATGTGTGTAAATAGTCTTCGCGCATTAATTGCAGCGTGGCTGGAAGCTTCCCAGAGAAGTCGAGATGGTGTTCGGTTGAACATACCTGCCAAGGAGTAAAGCGCTTTGAGCAGTCATGTGGACTGGATACTGCGCTATATAAGAACTAATTTGTTTATACTTGTTTTGTATATTAGTTATATTTTCCAATATAGTTATTACTACTTTTTATTTTCTAAAATCACCAAATAAATAGATGCCATACCAACAATTACTACAGGTACCTTACCAGAATGAATATTCGTGCGGTTTACAAATCGCATAGAGTGTCTGCTCGGGAAAATAAATCGATGAGATTAGATGAGCGCAGATAACCCATGTTTGCCTAAACAAAGCGCAGTCGATTCATTGCGGTATAAAATCCTTATTTCTCGCTGCGACGCGGATGCACTATATCAAACATTCCATTCACTTTGGCCACCTTGCGAGATATTTGGTGCGGCAATAACACAATTTGGTTGAAGGCATAATCACGTGATAAGACATGTTTTAATACAAAATCGTGTTTTTAGAAATACAACAATGCTTGCTTGGTATGATAAGCCTCCTGTATGTACAAACGTGACTACACCAGCAGGTGTTCAAATTTCCTAGACTGCATTGTTCTTGCGACCAGTAATAAAAATGTACATATCGATAGACGATTTATCTTGAGACATCAAGAAGACAAGACATACAGACATGCAATATCCTATCACCACCAGTTAATTAAATAGCACGTCTCGGTACTTTTTTTAAATAATATAAGGTAACATTGCACTCAATTAGACAGATTAGTATAATATGGTAGACACGGTAAATAAATACGATCTTAACACGACATACAATCTTAACATGAAATACAATCGTGACATAAATTGCAATCGCAGCATCAAATACAATAGCAGAACGAAATTGTTCAGAATCAATCTGAAAGTATAAACAATTGATTCATCGTAAGAAAATCAGACACGTCCGTATCTCGATATATATTTCGAGCGCACATACGAATGCAACATAATGTCCACGTAAACAGCATAAAAAAGAGTTGCATGCATTAATAATGTATACATCGTTTGCCATATTTAGAGAATCATCTCCAATCGATAGATGTTTTAGCTGTTCCGTGTGCCCCATATAACATAAAGCTACTGAGACCGTTGCAATAAAATCAATTGAGTATTTCTCAATTACGTTTAACGCACATATCTATCCACCGGTTTCATTCGGCTGGACACGCCATATATTGAAAGTTCAGTCGTCTCGATTAATTCGTCACATGGATCTCTCTGTCACCGACTGTGTGATTGGGTCACTTCAACACTATCGTTGTGGAAATTAGGACCACATCCTTACGAAGATGAGCTGCTTTGTTTCCTCATTTGCAGCTTCCCGATGATACAGAGATGCTGTCGATAGCGATGTCACCGGAGTATTCGTGTCCTCGAATGCCAACGAAAGCCAGCTGAAGGAGAAATGACACCAGTGGATTTGGCTGTTCTATGGAGTGAAGGGAATAAGACAGATAATGTTTTGCAGCTGCGTGTGTGTATGTGTGTGCGTGTACGTGCTGTGTGTGTGCGTATGTGTGTGCAGGTGTGTGCAGGTGTGTGCAGGTGTGTGCAGGTGTGTGCAGGTGTGTGTGTGTGCGTGTGCGTGTGCGTGTGTGTGTGTGTACGTGTATGTCCTCGATCTCATCTCTCGTCCCTATATCTTCTCTCTATTATATATCTCCCTCTATCTACTATATTTTCCCTTTATCGTCTCCCCTCTTGTGTTTCCCTTTGTCTTTATTATATTTCTTCTGTATCTACTCACTATCACTTCTCTCCCCCTCTCTCCTCCCTCTTCTCTCTGTCAACACTATCCTCCCCACTCAATTCTTACCTGATCGGAAGATCTCAGGTCGACCGTGACGTCAGCAGCGAACCACCTCTGGCCCTGGTCGTGTTTCTTTGACCACTCTTTAATATCTTGACCGGAGGATGTGCGCTTGACCACTTGCAACTCGTTGATGTGGAAGCCGTTCATGTTGTAGTAGAAAGAGAGACAGTGCGTGCCGTCTCGGCTGAACGAAGGCAAGAGTATTCTGCAACCAAAAAACACTATTAAGTAAGGCCACATAAAGGAAAGTGTCAGTAGCATGAAAGTTCAGGTAGGTTACATATTATTGTCATTAATTCATGCAGTGCCAATGTAATGTAAACACTCGAATGTAATGGAGGAGAGTGTTAGTTTGTCCGCGATTGCGTGCGTGCACGAGCGTACGCCTGTGCGCGCCCGTGTACATGTGCATATCTGCAAAATATAATAATGTGTTCCGCGTGCGCGTAGGTTAGTTCTAATAAAAGTCACTAATTATAATTAGCTCAATGTTCCCGAGATGTTAATTGAAACAATACCGTTGTCATAATGTCCAATAAAATGTCGATTCGAAAATCTACGCAACAAATTGTACAATGCTAAGAAATGTGTTAGCTAGCGCCGATGTTATATTTCCTAAGCGAATTTTAAATGGCCGCTTACATGGCTTTGTCGTTCAATTGTCGCGGGTTGCTCGCTTCAATGAAGATGTAATAGCCTGTGCCACCGTACGCTGAGTTCGGACCCGTGTCGGACGACGGTGTCCGACCTGATCTGAGCGTCCAATCAAAGTTGTCAGACGATGATTGCGTCATGCCATAGAGGCCCCCTCTACCGCTGACATCCTCGAATGAACATCGCCAGTTGAAGTTCGAGGTAGCGGGCGCTGTGGTCGTAGATGTTGTGGTTGGTCTCGAGGTTGTTTGTCTCGTCGCTGTGGTTGGTTTTCTTGTTGTGGTCGTTGTTGTCGTTGTTGTTGTTGGTTTTCTTGTAGTCGTCGTTGTTGTTTTTGGAAAAACTGCAGAACAGATAACGTTCATATAAAATATGCAATATGTATTAGAAGTTGAGTTGCGATTGTAACTAAGTTATAAACAGCGAAGTCAAGCAATCTCTTTAATGAAATGTTAAATATACTCTGACAGCACTAACCCCGTATTCCACGAATCTGATATATTTCACTACAAGTCCTGTCAAGGTGGTAAGTTATTAAACTATAATTATATCTTCCTCGCACAGTAGTGATATTTTCACATAACGTGAGAGCGGAATAAAGAAAAAAATATGCATACATTTGTAGTGCTAAAACAATCGTCATTAATGAAAATTAAACGTTCACTGTTTGCAACTGTTTAATTATACATCGCATTATTTTGGCGTAAAACTTTGAGAAAGTGATACCCTCTATATCGTTGTGTACCTCACCATAAGAAGCACTAACCCTAGATGCTGACTAGTTGTTTTATTCAAAAGGCTCTCTTGAGATTAGTTATAAGTTTACAAACATACACATATATGCATTTAAGAGTAACGATGAAGTTTGCACTCACTAGGCATTGACGACAACAATCGTTGTAACGTTGAGTCTCCCTCCAGCTCTACAAAGTTGTTGAGGATGATCGTGTGATCGGAACCGTCTGCGAGTGACGTCAACTCCGACGAGTCTACACTACTGCCAATGCCAATGGTGTACATTGATATTCCCACACCCTTAGCGTTTGATGCTTCCTTTCTGGCGTTCTGTTGGGAAATAAAACGACGTTGTCGGGTACTGTTCCAACAACAGTGCAGTGTGTGTGTGTGTGTGTGAGTGCGTGCGTGCGTGCGTGCGTGCGTGCGTGCGTGTGCGTGCGTGTGCGTGCGTGCGTGCGTGTGCCTTGATGTATACATAATGTACACATATGCACAACGATGTACACGTATTCATATATACAGTTAATTTGAACTGTTTACATATGTTAGCCGACGGAGGACGAGTTTTACCTGTTTGTCGACACCAGAGTTTCCGTCTGTGATGAGAACACACACGTTCGGTGCATCGTATCTATCGCCGTTGCTCGACCCGAACACGCGTGATCGTACCATTGCAATACCGTCAGCGAAATTCGTTGATTGACTACGCCTGTTCAGTGTTTCGATGGCACTGCGCAGACTCGATGACCCGTCGTGTGCGCGCAGATCAAAGTGCAGCGTTGCCTCATCGCCGAAGGTGACGACGCCCACTCGTACACAGTCTTGCCCGATGGTCAGGCGGGCCACGAAACGACTGATGAAGTCAGTCACGCGTGACCAGTTCTGGTTCTCGATACTTCCAGAAGCGTCGATAGCAAATGCGAGGTCCATGGCAGCACACGCTGGAAAGGAATTGTTATAAATAGAAAAGTCAGTATTTCACAAGACCGATTCACTAAACCAGCCAATCATCATGAGCAATGGCAACAGCAATTAACCTCCCCAACAGACTATATACCTGCCAGCCCTACGGGATTTTCCGGGAGTCTCCCGGATTTGTTGTGAATCTCCCGCACTCCCGGAGAAGAAAAATACCTCCTGATTTTCGCTTCAGACGTCCAACAGCACCCGGTATTCCAATATCCACTCTGACAGAACTGAACTGTTGAGATTTATAAAAACAAACATCCAACAGCAACCCCAGCCCTCCGTCTTCCGTTGTCTAATGAAGCTGTCATTCACAATAAATCTCGAATCGACCGCATTTTGAAAGTCAGAAGTTGGCAAGTATAAAACTATTAACAACGTCATTCAGTACTGATCACCATAATAATCATCATCACCAAACTACGGACGGTGAAAACAGCAACAAAAACATACGTTTTGCCGTTGTCGTTGTTTGTGTTGTGGTAGTAGTCGTGGCAGTGGTTGTCGTTGTAGGCGTCGTAGTTGTAGGAGAATGCGTGGGTGGTGCATTTGGATCGGGTACTGCAAGTGAAGAAACTACGGAGGTGACTCGACGAAACATTATTGTCGTTGGTAGATATATAGGTTAGTAATAACAACCGTTATATTCGGTCAATGCATCTTAAAACGGCTGCCTTTAATCGTTTGCGAACGACATACATTGGTTTAAGACCTCACCAGCCGACACTGTCGATACAAAACTTCAATTTGCATTGAACAAAACCAGGTATATCAATTTTTGTTTACTGGATGTTGATCTGCTTCGTGTTTCACAAACGACATTAATTTAATGGAAGTATTCGTAACATTGGTATTCCCCAAAACACGTCGTGTCCTGAATATATGCGTCAAGCGCATTATCCTAACGATTATGTTGGCTTAGACTTGATATAACGTTTGCTTACCAGCGACGATGCGTGCTTTGAACCCTCGCGTGGCCGATGCCCACTGCATGGTCCAGTTGCTCTTGAACACCAACATCATCTCATCCGTGTCGCTCGTGACGGTGTCCGTCGGTTTAACGTAGCAGCAGAATCTACAAGGGTCGATCAACGGTTTTATCATCACCACCTTCATAGACGTTCCTTATTGGATTCTCCATGATATATATATTTATTATCTCTAAATCTACAATCATATCACGAACGAAAGCAAGACTTTAAAAAGTTACCGCGTATTGTTTAATTATGTCAGTTTATAACGACCTACATTTAGCAATCGGTTCGACGAATGACAACAAGATTTACATTCTCTAAAGCGTAATTTACTAGTTGTTGAAATGGTAAATACCGAGGTCCTTGCAAGCCTAGGTCGGATGTGTGTCGAACCTCGATCCAATGGTGGCATTGTTGCTGGTTGTGACAATAAACTCCGAACTGGTCCTCGAACGTGAGAACGAGTTTATGATTGGCCGGTGCCTACAACGAACAAGAGTATCGGGTTCTATAGTCAGTATGAATCAGATATGTGACACACTAAACCAAAACGTCGATGTGATAACCACATTAGCGGTTGTTTTGTGTTTTATGTATGGTGCTTATAAATAAGTTTTATTTTAGATTTGAACTTTCCGGGTGTTACGATTGTATATCGTATCAGGTATATCGTGTTTGTTTCCTGCTTCCGTCTTCCACATATGTTAACTGGATACATCAATACCAGTATCACAACCAACAATTAACAGGAAATAATGGCATTACGTTGACAGTGCTGACAGGATAAACCACGCATGCGCACCAGCCACATTTCTGGAGGCGCATCCATCCTCACTGCACCTGTGCCCACAACTAACATATGACATTTAATTGAGATGTGTAAAAAACATAATTGCACATGTAGCAACACGTATGACAGGTCGAGCCATTGAACATTATAAATAATTTGTGAAAATATCAAGACTCTGAAATAGCATAATTGTCCGGTAGAAGGCGTACCTTCACGAGCCAGCTGCACATCTGGTAGTTCACGTAATGTCCGGCAGAGTAGTAGCCGGGGGACGTGATCGTTATTGGAGAGTCGTACACGTGGACCTCTCCTCCACACGTAGCTGAGGACACAGGCAGCACGTACGTCAGTAACTAGCACTTGTGTAATAATGTATGAGTGACAATATTGTTACAAACACATGCTCTCAATTAAGAAAGACAGAGGAAACGGCTTAACATTAGTTAAAGGGGATTATATATCAGATAGTATTCATTCTCACAGAGGACTATACGTTAATGGAACAATGCTTTCTTGGTTGCGTAAATATTAGCAGCATGAACATGTTTTAAAGAAAACCGACACTTTTGGCTGGTTTAAACACAGCTACAAAAATTATGGACTTTCGATAATCCAAAAGTTTCTTTGTCCGCTTTCCATCTGGGATTTTTATTCGCGTTGGCAATTTTCATATATCATGTGAAATATAATACTTTATTTTAAATACTTCGCTTTTAGTGGTTTTTGCCAATGTGTTATAAATAGCTAGTTTATTATAATAATAATAACAGTAATGGTGGTGATGATAATAATAATAATTATTATTATTATTACTTTACTCTAGTTAAGAATATATGTAATGATGTTCACGTGTTTGCATACACATCTCCTCGTTTCGTGTAATGTGAGAACCTCTGTCGTCATCTACATAGTAATATCATAGAATGGTAAAATAATTAAATATGTAAAAACTAATCGAATGTTTCATCATACCATTGACAGATGGCGCCACGTCCTGGCAGTATGTTCCGGCGAAGCCGTCCGAACATTTGCACTTGTTGCAGTGGTTCGGGTCTTGGTAGCCATTTCTGAGGCACTTCTGAGGTAACGGCGCCCGGCAGGTAGCTGCAGAAAATGCACATGTTTAACAATGACAAAAGTGGATTTCAGACATGCTTATCGAAAATGAAAGTAACATTATTAATAGTTTTAAGATTATGAGATCATAAAAAATAATTATGGATTAAGTCACATTTGTATGTTTCGTAGTGTTCTCTTTATAGTCTGACATTACATGTATTACTTATGCGCAGATATTGTGATAGCTGTGAATATGATGCTGTGCCTAGCATATATGCATATAATGGTAAACATAACTGTAATAAATATAACACACATCGTGCGCACACAAAATGAAGTGCTTTGGCGAAAGAAATCCTTAGGAACTACGTCGTGAGATACATATCAATCCAATAAACGGGATGAGGCACCTTTGAATAAATGTCTCTCTCACTCACAAGTAATAACCTATATACAACAGACCGACATCGATTTCTCAGCCTGTAATATTTACCGTTGCAGTAGGCGTAGTTGATGATTTTCGAATCGAGATATGACAAACCAGTCCTCTGACCCATGTTAGGCTGATACTCCGGATCCAGTGTTTCCATTGTGTTTTTACCGTTTTTCGAAGCAGACTGGAAGTAGAGGTGTCATGATTACGTTTCTTTCAATGCAATAGATACCGTATATTTTTCTCTTTAATGTGTTTTTCATTACCATAAAAAAGTACCAGCAGTAATCCATACTAAATGTCCGTATGGTAATTTGTATTTAGTATATAATTCCTATTTATTTGTTAAACCTTGCAGCTAGCAGGAATGTGGTTAAGAAGTTGTGCAACAACAAACAAAATGGTTGGTATTGTTAGT
>CM034537.1:28827538-28910038 GCA_020002185.1 Paraescarpia echinospica | reverse complement strand
CCAATACAATGAGACAGCGATACCATATCACCGCGATCGGCCTTGTTTATGGACAACGTACAAGTGTGTGACCATGACTCTTTGTCACCGCATGAACACTGGTTAGTAGCCAAATTAAACGATAAAGGGAACGGCGGTGTTTACTATGATAAACCAATTTACACCTCTGTGACTCACCGTACAGTTGCTATTACAGGCGAACTGTATACCTTCTGCGTAATCATTAACTTTGTCGGTGTAATTATTACTCATAAATGAAGTGTCGGAATGGTCTTTCGAATTTCATTCGCACAAACTGAATGGATAGTATGTCCAATCGTGTCACATTAACTGGTACTGTAAGAACGATGATACTGTTGTTAGAAACGTGAATGGTTTACTTACTGTGCAAGCCGTCAAACTTCCACTTAATCGGCATGTGTGACCACCGACTAAACGTGTTGCTGGTAACTTTTCTCTTCTGTCTGCTGTGTCCCTCTCTTGTGTCTTTCGTCATGGGTCTGTCGTAGCCGTTGTAGAAATTGGACTGTTCACATCGAAAACACATGGCATGATTATAGCCTGTGTTTGAACACAATAAAAGCGAGTGACGCGTACGTGTGTATGCGTGTGTGAGAGAAGGGTATGCGTGTGTCTGTGTGTGTGCGTATGTGCGTGTGTGTGCGTGTGCGGTTGTGCGCAAGTGTGCGTGTGCGCGCATGTGTGTGTGCGTGTGCGCGTGTTCGCGCGTACGTGTGTAATACTTCCCACAAACCCGACGACAAAATAGTCCATTTAGACGTATTCGGAAAACGCATATACATAGTGTAGATAATATTCCTAAAGTCAACATTACTTGTGGGTTTATCTACGCATCAGCCATTACAAATTATATAAATATGCCTGTGTGTGTGTGTGTGTGTGTGCGTGCGTGCGTGTGTGTGTGTAGCTCGTGGCCACGGTTAGTGCACAACGTCTCGCCGCAAGATGGTGGACATAACTCACCTGCTCGTATTTCAATATCTCGTCTAGCTGTTCTTCCGTCAGCCATATACAACTGTCCAGACGGTCGTGCTGCGAATCGCTCATGTTCTGAGACAGCGACTACACAAAGGAACAGCAACGTGGTTAGCATACCTACAGAACACATTGATACAACTAGGTGTGATACCCCAGAGATTTGGCACGAATCTCGTGAACGGGCATTTCGGTTTCCATGCATTTAAATTAGTTCTTACTAATCAATCTTCGATCCGCGTAGCTCCCACACATTGAAAGTATATGCATTTTGGCTGAGGCACCAAGCGAAATAATATGACCATTCTAACTCATACCTGTGCAAGAATATAATTTGCATCTTGTCGTGAACTCATAACACATAGTCATGTTTAATCAATCAAACCATATAGAAACATGCGATAACAAATGCGTTCATTGTGTGCCTCACGTCATGCTTGTTAACATCTCGTGCATCAAGATTACAAAATATATTACGCCACGGTTCATCTTAGTTCATTCTCCTATCTCTGAATATAGGCCAGTGGTTGAACCAATTCCATATATCTTGAATTTTCATTGTTATTTGCCATAACCATTAATATATCCGTCGTCATTGTCTCCGTTTTGATTCATAAATAAAATCGCAAACGTCATTATGAAGCATAAACATGATGATGCATTCCCTATGCGATATTCAAACACGCGTTGTCAAGTCCACATTATACACACAGAAAAATACCCACGCCACGTCCGTAAACATGCCAACACTATAAGGAACTTCCGCCACGCACGCTAACTTCAAAAGAAGGCTAATAAAAATGCATTCATAATTAACAGTGCACGATGCCAACTGTACGCGTTCGCAGAAAAAATTACGTCGTAGGCCAAACTAACAGTACAAGTGCACACACACACACACACACACACACACACACACACACACACACACACACACACACACACACACACACACACATATATATATATATATATATATATGTATATATATATATATATGTATATATATATATATATATAAATACATATATATATATATATATGTATATATATATATACATACATATATATATATACAGACAGACAGACAGACAGACAGACAGACAAACAGACAGACAGATAGATAGATATAAATATATAGATAAGGCTGGCACTATGGCTTAGGCAGAAATGTATACATTGCATGTGTGTTCACCGAACTGTATACACATGTCTATGTATTTATAACACGCCACACGGGAATACGCACAAGGACGCATCTGGAACAGTGCAGCCACTTACACTAGCATCATACTCCTTGTGTCCCTCCGACGCCATCATCTTCAACGCCAGCAACTTCCGTTTCGTTCGCTCCCACTTGTCGCACGGGAAGCCATGGCAACGCAACCACACTTCGCGTGACACGTCCTTCGGCTCCCATGTCATAATGTCGCCTGTGGTGACGCTTCGTGCCTGGAACAAGGGAGTCGATAAAGGTCACGAAGCAGCAACAATGACAGCAACAGTAATGACAACAAGAAGGAAGTAACAGTGGACATGTAGTTGCAGAATCAGTGACAGAAGCACGGGTATGCGTTTAATAACTTGGTAAATTTATTTATTTTTTGAAAACTGGTTTTGACTACTGAACATACTTTAGGATATTTCATTTGTTATTGAATATATTTCTTTCTTATCTTATCCAATGTTTAGGTTATCTGCCATGCGGACTGACGAAGCCATCTTGATACTAGGCGAACGTCTATACAACAAGTAACCTAATCTTTGTAGATTAGATGTTAAGAAGAAATATTATCAATAATTTAGTGGTGTTGCGCAAACGTTGATTGAAAGTATTGGTGTTTGTAATACATCGGGGTAGTTAGCACTGGATTTTAATTTTGTGCCGGTGAATATCATGGGAACCTCGGTTGAATTTGGCAATTTGGGGTATGTACTGTTCTTTTAGGGCATGTACTGTTATTTTTGTTGCATGGTTTTAAGTTTGGTACAGTAAGTTTGGTAGGTTCGATTGCGTGTGTGCTCTTTCTCTCCTTCTTTCCTACCCTCCACCCCTTCCCCCCTCCTCCCCATATATCATCTCCATATATTCTTCCCTCCCTCTCTCCCTCTCTTTCCCTCCCTCCCTCCCTATCTCTCTACGCCCCCCCCCCCCCTACGTTTCGCCTTCCGTTGTAGGATCTCCTCGTTTCATTACACGTGCAATTGGAGTACAACTGGAATTGTTTCCAGAAACATGCATCCACCACCAATGTGTTCCTGCAAGTTCATGTATTTAGCAACCGATGCGACAGAGGCATTAGATTTGTATGAGTAGTCGCTTTCATAACGAGCCATACAAAAACTATATTATATACGCTTGAGCGGGTCCATTCAACGCGTGTATTGATTGGCACAGTACCTAACAGATGTGACGTCACCAGATTATACCGCAACACCCCACCACACTTTCCAATGAACAAAGCCCAGTGCATTATACGAATGACTATGAGTCATCCAACGTTATGCAAAACGCACATATAATAACCACGGATACATTTATGAATGCGCCGCATATCAACTAACGATGCGTGTATGCGACAAGAATTGGTCATCGCACAGGGGTGACAGATATCGTTGTGTACTGTGGTGCAGACACCTATGCAGATAACATAAATTCTGCATTCCTTGTGGACATTGTTGCTACAACTGACTGATGCTTGTGGTGAACTTTGGCACACACAACTATTCACCTCTAGACGAATTAAGTGGCTTATTGGAACGCCGGTAGACGGACAAGAACCTTTGAGACCAGCAATTGTTTTACACAATACATAAAACATGTGCTGAGTGTGCTCGCGTTAAATTGAAATTCGACAGGTTCCAACCGACACGCTCCAACCATCGTTGACACGCATGATAAAATAGTAATTACACAATTCTGTGTCTTGCACCGACGACACGTCTAGGTAAAGGAACAATAAAACGCGAACGTGTGGTCGTTAATACTGTTTGTCGATTCAACAACTAGAGCATGTACTAATATAGCGATTATGTTAATAAAACATTAATGGCGAATACAATGGCGTTGCCTGCTACTCATCCTATGTCATCTAATTCCTACTTATATCTGGATATATCGATGCATGCAAGGTTTTTTACGGAAATATGATATAGTAGTTTATGTGAAGATTAAACATGCACATATGCCACTGTCTGCGATTGTCTGCCTGCAGTGTATATCCTCTTCTGTAGACACCGGTATTATATCATTATCGGAACAATAATACTGAAATATGTTCACCACCATGTGCCTGTATACAGTTCAAACACAGCCTGGTAATTACAAACTATTCAACACGTGTATCCTCGTTAAAATCCAATTCCACGACTCTCACCCGCAACATGCTACGACATGCATACATACTTCAGCGACTGTTATCCAGAAGAAAAGTCCGAGGGCTATTCGGCGATAATACAGCTCCATGTCGTGCAGTGCTGCGTCGTTTCAATGTGAGAACGTCAACTTCTCCTGCTGATATTAACAGTTGATTACGCAGTAACTCCGCCGTTACTGTGACACGGTAGTGAAGTCGATAGTGTAATGACAAATGCTGATCAGCTGACCACTTGGCCGGTGTTTGGTAACAGTGTATCGGCACATTGTTGCGTGAAGCACTGCAGTAGATTCAGCCACGCGTGACCAAAGTGGTGCTGGTTGGTAAGCTACGCTCTCTCAAGGTTCCGACACAATAGAAAACAGTGAGTCATCACTGTGTTGACGCCTACTTGGGGACAACGCCAAAAGTAATTTAACTGATCGTCTAGTATAAGTATATGTGTCAATAAATAATTGTAATTTCATGACAATTGAGCATTTTTTCAGTGTGTTGGCTGTGTACGATTTGGCGATCAGATTAGCGATTACTCTCGCGCATGATGTGCCGTTCTTTGTAAAAAGAACTACACGTACCGTCTACAAAAGGAGACAAAGAAGAGAAAATACGCTCCAACACGTTGTGATTTAATGCACGGTCCTTTGTTCGGGTGAGTTAAATGAAGTGCAATTCGTGACACAGAATTAAAAAGGTAGCTTAAAACCACTTCCTACATCCTGGTTTAAACCGTTGGCGTTAACGATGTTCCTCTTCTCGTATAGCCTTTTTTGTTGACAATGATTTCGCCCTTTTATAACTTAAAAACGCGCTATGTGCATAGAAAACTAATTAGTTCCAATAAAATATGGATGATACGTTAAGTAATTATTCTGGGCTAGTTCTCAGGCACATGTACGATATATATACTCATAACGAAGACGTAGAAATAAAACCTTTTAATTTAGCTGATATAAATAATAATTACTATGATGTACATACAGGTAGATCATTATGTATAAATATATGTCAGGGGTAAATTTACACAAAAGTCAATGACTTCGTATTTACCCCCTCCAAACATTGTATATTCTCACTTGTATTATAGTTAAACTTGTTCGGTTGTCTTGTATATATATATTGTTATCAATGTTCTGAATAAACGTTCATTCATTCATGTTAACAATGTACTTCCTGACATGACTTGGTCATAATAATGCTCCATCTAACTATACAAGGACTCTCATTAAAATTTGATCAACTTAAAACATTATTATCAGAACTATCTGATGCACATGTTGAAATTGATTTTATTTTATTATGTGAAACGTTCTAAATGATGATAATGCGCACCTTTTAAAACTGCCTAATTATAACTTTATTTATAAAACAGGTAGGTTAAATCTAAAGGTGATGTCGCAATGTATGTACGTGATAATATTCAGTATAATCTTCGGGAAGACCTTGGTATTTTCACAGAAGGTGATTTTGAATCTATATTTGTTTAATCTATTAGTAATGGTCAAACTTCAATCGTTGACAAAATATACCGGACTCCTAATACAAATGTCACTTCATATATTCAACGATATGAGTCAATATTACATAAGTCTCAAAGTTCAAACAACCAAGTCATAATAGGAACTGATCTAAATGTCGACTACCTGAAACATATTTTAACATTACACTGAGTGTTACCATTATTGCATTTGAGACCCAAAACCGGAGATTTAGCAATTAATAAATGAGAAGCTTCAAAAGAGTAATATAGCCGATGACATCCATAGCAACACACGATCAACATGTCAACGTGCACTGGTCCAGCCGATTAATATCAGTGTTCCGTTTAGCAAAACATGCCACAATTGCAGACATTAATCACACGGGCCGTTATGTGAATTGCTGTACAAATTAACGATCTATTAGTAATATTATGTGCATTTAGTTGTGTTATGGTAACCTGATTGTGATAGTGTATGGCATTCACATGTAAGCCACAGCTAATTATTGATTGATCACCATACTGTCCCTACATAAATGTTGACGTGAATCCTGTGCGACCACTGGAATTTCACTAGAATAATAATAAAAATGACGATGTCGACGACGACGGTGTCGACGATGATGAAGAAGATTATGTAAATTACACACAATCCTTGTAAACCGATGGTGATTATAATTGTCACGAATCCATAACATGAAGGATTATAATATTGCTGCATCAACCAGTAATACTTGCGTCTCACATAATATCATCGACACGTTGTTGGTTTGAGGTTAAGCTAAATAAAAACAAAATCTACACCTATCGTTTGCAGTTGCTTGAGACACAATTACTGTACGAGCTGTATCGCCGTAGTTGGTGCTTACAAAACAACACCGGTCAATCAAGGACGCAAGGCAGTGACAGAACTGTTCACGTAACACACGCAATTGCTTCGGGCTTTTCTGTTGCACAGTGCTGTGTCGGTTTATTTATTTATTTATAAAAAAATCGTGACTGCGGGGCTTCTACACATAAACAAAGGGGAACATTGTTATATTCGTGATTAGAATTCATCGGCGACGTTGTGACGGTGCTTTTTGTTAATTTGATTGTTTGTCACTGTCGTCACGTTGTCGCCGACAGAAACGGCTTTGTTAAGTTATCATAACTATATGTCTCTGTATGGCCACACAGGTTGTTATGTATAACCGGTCTGAATCGCAATAGTTTACATAGCGAGTATCAAAGACATATAACTGATAAACTATGGCGTTTCGTAAGCTATGTTGCCAAGGATTTCACATTTTTTTTTTTTTTTTTGTACAATGCTTCAGTGATTCAAGCAGAATATTGCAAGTTCATTAAACTATAAAGTCAACAGGACAATTATTTTTTTAAGTTTGTTATAGGCAACATTCAAAAGTTGTCATTTTGTACTTCACATGTTTGATGTTCAGTGTAACACGACTACGACTTGAAGTTCAATTATTATTATCACCTCAAAAACACCGTTATGCATAGCATGACTACAGTTATCGGAAAGGAATAAATAATTAAATGTTTATATGGCAACAGCTTATAATTGACTATGAACCAACGAGCCACACTCAAATATTCGGCCTGTGACCTACACCCACACAAAATGTAGAGCGATACTACATGTTTATCAAATGACGATTAAATCAATAACAACCAACCAATCAATCAACCAACCAACCAACCAACCAACCAACCGACGACCATCGTCACGCACAAGCCTGTGTTGAAATGGTTTGTCAGTAACATTCCAGAGCCGCGCGTTTAGCCCGATTTCACAAGATTAAATACGATTTCCATCCAGAACAAGAAATCCAGATGGCACGTTGACAAGGAATCCTTTGCTTTATCGAGTGTCCAACATGTTCATTATCTAGGCCACGGGTAAACTGCCCGTCTGAAATATTTGTTTTGTTCCACTGCTAGCAATCAGTAGATAATATGTTTCTTTCATTCAAAGCCCTCTGTGAGAATGAATATTTTGGGCACTGTCAGAGGATACCTAGGTGTAAACATAGAAACTACCACTCCCCGATTTCACATAAAAATACACACATTATCCGGAATGAAAACAGTTATACGTTAAGCGTGGTATCCGTTACGTTCTCCAAAATACATACTATCCAAACGTTTTAGTGACCCGAAGGTTTAATTTCAATTGTTTGCGCATGTGACATGTGCAATCGGTATTTACTCTATCGAAACCAAGGGAATAACCGCCTATGTTTTGACTATGTTGTTATTGTGTTTCTGATTAACATAATGACGCAGTTGTTACCAGGCTAAGCCAAGGTTCGTATTAAAAAAAGTATCAACTAATTTCGACATAGCATGATAAAATACTGTTTCAAACAAGTCGGTTTGTTGCAGGCAGTACAAAATATATATGTGCCTACGCTGCGCCTCTGGCAGTAAATATCTGAGGCTAGTTCAGACTGTTTAAAATGTGTGCCGATAACGTCGGAAGATTAAAGGTAGCCAAATCTAAGTGTTGTACTAACGTGTGCTTCTCCAACCGAGACTTCCGGTCGTTAAGCAAACAAACAAGCCCAGGTAACGCCAACAATATTAACATCGATGCCCAGGCTACCTAGGGTGTAGCGCACAGTGTTTATTGTACTATCTAACCGTATCCTGAAGAATAGAATTTTACTTCAGAGTCGCCACTGGGGTCTTGCATCTTTGTTGTTTTACGACCTTTAGTTGTCAGTTTGTGAACACCCAGACACCACGTGCTTAACTCTTGGTGCTTCGCACGGGCTGTTCACGATCAACTCGGCTATGACTGGCAGTAATTGCGGGGTAATCTCTGATCATTTTGTACGGGTTACCGGTCGTAAAGAGAGAAGTGAACGTTTTACCCGAGGCTACCTTAAAAGCATGGTTCGACTGTCTTTATTATCGCAGGCATCGAAGAACTACACAGCTTATTATTTCCCAGACATCATAAAGACAAAGGATAGTCAGTTGTCGGTAAAAAATCGTGTATGGACACGATATACCATTGGCTACTTGGCCACCAGCTCACCCAGTGCAAATATATAAATGCCCACTTTCGTTGTAGCGCTGTTGTTGGATCTGTGCCAAAAATCAACAACATTTAACTGCGCAGTAATAAAAGAAAGGTTCGCGTTCTAACTATCTAGTGACGTCAGCTTTACTTACGACCTTACTGGGGGCAACAATAGTAATTACGATCTCAAGTTGATGTTTAATTAGATAAACAATGAAGCCGTGTGAGGGCCACTGCCTACATATATACAAAATGTCGTTCGTAGTCTACATACATACAAACCATCTGTGATTATATTGTATGTATATGCTTTCACACATATACACGTATCAACGTACATAAACGTATATATATATATATATATATACGTTCATGAGTGCATACGTATATGCCTACTTATGTACATACATAATATTTATATACATAGTTACATAGGTAAATGCACACATACGTACATAATTATATTTATGCTGTGTAAGTTGTCGCTTTTTTACACTGCCCATTGTATGATCACGTATTAATGACGTATTTGCAATGAAAGGCCACAACGCCACGGGCCCAACAAATCTCTGATCGCCTGCACATTCAGTCGTATCACATGTGTACTTCTTTACACACAATTAATCGATATTTCACCCATATCCAAGTGAAACCCGCGTCGTTCTCAACTAGATGCACTCGCAATAAGAACCTTTGATGTCCGAGTTGCACTAAGAACCGTGTAGAACCAAGGCAGCCGACAATATAACTAAATATGATTTGTTTATATTCCATACTAAACCGTTTTCTAAAATATGTCTGCTTTCTATTTTTTAAGATTTAAAAAACAAGTTCCCCAAATAAACGTATACGTCGAACAATATATATTAAATGTACGTCATTTATTTAAAAAAAAACTAACCTGTGTTCTGTTTGGTGTTATCCAGATGACGACGAAGGCTACCAGCAACAACCACGGTAATCTACCCGTCATTGTTTCTCCGTTCCGTTTGTCTTGTAGACTGCGTAGTTCTTCTAAAACAATCTGTCGAAAATGTCCCAGCCGAATACTGCTATACTGTATTATGGGTGACTCTGCTCGACGCCAGTATTTATATAATCGCATCGACTCAGCTGATCGATAAATACATTCCGGTATGGTGCAAAGCGTGACCGGATGTAAGCAAGGCCGATACGCGTGGCTGCACACTCACCGTGAGTCACGCGCGCAATCATTGTGCGGCTACCGCGCGAGCGAGCAGTACCGGACAAGCATTCAGTTGCAATGACGAAACAAAGAAAGGGTGAAAAGCGTACGTGGGGGGAGGATTGACTCGTGGAACAAAAACACGGAAGCGTGACGCATTGCGGACTAGAAAGTGGACAACCAAAGCACGTAACTGTGATACGAGTGTGGTTCTGAATGTTGTGTTTATCTAGCGGAACCGGAATTACTACGTCCTATCAGCAATGACTTGAACATGTGTTGACACATTTCTGGTACCATCCATCATGTGGATGTGTAGTGTGTAACGAAACACATTTACATCGTTACAGTTCTTAAGCAAATATTTTGTTGTGAAATGTACTTGTAACAAAATCAATTTTGTGTGTGAATTACTATGTGTTAGTTATTTTCTATCATATGTAGCTGTATTGCTACAGCAATGCTCAAAGCAGCTGCGACTTTTTCTGTATTGGTTACGTTTTTATGTAATTTTTGTATAATTAATTTATGTTGTGCTAACCCTAGAGTTTACATAGAATGACACACTGGGCAAACACGCTGATGATGTATTATTCGTTGGACCAGTCAGACTGTGTGAGATGTCAGTGGGAATACTTTGTTGTTTGTTGGGAACTAAACTGCTAGGCTGAATGAAGAAACAAGCGGTAGAAGCGGTACAGACATAATCCCTCACGGAAATTAATCTCCCGGACAACATAACTCATCTGGACATAATCCCTCATTGACATAACCACTCACGGAAAAAACATAGCGGCCATTGTGAAGGCTTATGTTAATATAAATTAAGTCTTACACTAATTTATAAAATTTAGCCTCAAAAAAACAAAATTTGGCCACTTCCGGTTTCCGCAATTTCCAACTCGCAGTGGTTGCGCGCGTATGACTGCGTGCATGCAAGCTTGATTGCATGCGTGCGTGATTGCGTGTGTGTGCGTGTGCGTGTGACGTTGTTTCCCAATCAATTCTAGTTGTGCCATATAAGCTAATAATTTAGTTGCTTTAGCAATAATGTATTGTTAATTATGTTTACATTATTCGAGTCTGTTCAATCATATCAAGTCAATTATAAAACCTGCATATCAGGAAGGACGACGATTTCCAGTTATACGATCCAACCCACGACGTCATGGTAAATCAAGAGAATGTATGAAAATTAAAGGAAACACAAATGCTGAATGTTCAGTTATTCAAACAGTTGTTGTTATCCGTCAGCGCATTTGTGTATAAATAAGGTGCTGTTTTTACTCTCTATCTATTGCCCTAGTTCAAATTTCACGTATTATATAATGGCCTGTTAGGTACATGCATCGGTGCCTTAATTTCATCACTCCTTTCAAATAAGCCACGGCGTATAACACATATTTCGCTTTTTGTATATGCTTAATAGTTGTTCAAAACCTGACTTAATAAATGTGTAATTGTCTGGAAATAGATGGAAATTCAACCGTAAGGCACTATGAAATAGGGACAATAAGGAAGACGACAACACAATAACAATTTTATTCTCTGTTAAAAACAAAACCGTTATTCCAGGACGTCGTACAATGTAATGCCATAGTGCATGCATGTGTCCATTGTGTACGATTTTGGCGTCATAGCGATGTGTTTGTAACGTCATTGCAGAACCAAAACTGGTAGCTTTCAACACTGCTCAAAATATGTTTTATATGTTAAAAGTTCCCGAAAATATCGTTTATTTAAGTAAATGCGTAGTTTGTCATTTGCTGTCACAAAACAGACACTATTCACAATACGTACAATGCATTATCGGCTTCGAATAAAAGCACGGTTGCGTGTCGTCATAAGAACTTTATTGAATACCTGGTATTATTTATTACCACAACAAACACACAATACGAATTATTATTTGAGTGGCTCGCGTTTGTGATACGTTCCAGTGTGCTCGTATTTACCGTGAATACGAGTTCACGACCCCATAGCAGTCAGTATTAACCAGAGTTAACTAAGTGGAAAGTTGACAGAGTGCCCGAGTTAGCTACTCGTGAATACCACTTGTATGGGGTAGTGAACTCGCATTCACGACAAACTCGAGTGCATTTGAATGCATCAATATTTCTGGCTGACATAACTCCCCGTCCAGGCATCCACGCTAGCCAAGGGAGGTAGGTGAATACAGTGGTACCGGGCTTTACATTAACCTCGGCAACTGTGGTCGCCCTAGGACAGTCACAACTTGTTTCGGTAACAGTACAGAATAGGAAAGTAGTCTCGCTAATACGGTCACTTCTTCATTCAAGTTACCTTTGCCCAGTCACAAGGGTGACCTTATTAGTGATGTTCAATTGCATAAAATACCATTTATGTACGGCATTTCGCTAAGTCAATTGTACTTCGATCCATTTGTTGTTGTTATCCCGTGAATCAAGAAATTAGTTTAACTTCAAATAGTAATTCAATGGAATACATGTCTGTCAACCACAAAAGGTAACAACGGACAATTAGTCCGCCGAAATTGGAAAGATCGTCAGATGATTGTCTAAGCGGTAATTCAACTTTTCAACAAGTCCTTATTCAACTGACTACTGACATTGGTGTAGTCAACAGCATATCCTGGTTCGATGCGATGCGTGCAGATAGATACCCCAGCAGCCCGTGGAGAGTTCGCCGCACCGACTGACCCAGTTCACCCAGTCAGGTCGAGTTCACTCCGGTCGGGTTCGCGATATGCCAACATCCCCGACGTCGGTGTGTGCAGTTGTCCACGATTTTATTTCAACGTCCAGGTGTGAGAATGCTCGGGTGTTCGACGCGTACGTCCAGTTGATAGTGGACCACTGTTCCACACCTGTGACATGTGGTCATTTACACCTGTGGTCAACCAACTAGTGATGGTATTACGGAGATCACCTGCAATGGCTAGACACTTGTGAGGAATTGGCGTTGTGGACCTCCTTTTATCTTCCACACGTGTTACCCTTGAGACACCTGTGTAACCATGACCATAGCACCTGATGTTCTTCAATACCTGACACAGTGGCTTCACGCACGCACGTACACTCGCGCACACACACACACACACATGCACCCGCGCACGCACGCACGTATGCACTCACGCACATATGCACGCACGCAAATGCATACATACATATACACACATATGGCCGAGAGTAACAAAATAGCGACAATTGACATCGGACATTGGGCCGTGGTTCCCTTCATGCAATTACCAAAAATCCCTACATAACTGGCTGCGCCACTACGTTTTACCATTGGAAACTAATGGTTAACTAAGCTTCGCCCTGAACTTTCCTCCCCTCTGAGATCGTAAATACGCCACCGGTGTGAACACTGCATTGTATAAACACACCTCAATAAAGGGTAGGCAAGCATGTTTTGAATGGATATAATTAACGGGTCAAAAGTCACCCGGTGTTTGTATTGTAGTCGAGCCCACACGTAAGGCGAACGACTCGGGTAAACAGTATAATTCTCTAAATTAACGAGCCAAGGCCCTTACGTGGGGCTGTTGACCAATGAAATAAACAAAGCACTACACTCGGCGAACTTTGCTATCGTTGGAATGTTACTCGTAGCTGCGAAATTACAATTACCCTTGTAGTAAATAACACTAGAAATCACAGGTGAACCGAATCACTCAGGCATGACCGAACGCACGGACACCTGCAGAAATGCGGGAGGGTATCGATTGTACTTAGTGTAACATCAAAGGTTCGGTCGGCGATGTGTGTGGATCGGGTAAAGGATATCCTAGTCAGACGCATGGCTTCTATGTGTAATTGCCCGTGTGAGTGACACAGGTAACGGAAATGGGTTTTTTTCATCTTTCTTACGCAGTTGTCGGATACATTCCGAAATATATTGATATACCTGACAAACCGCGGGATTTTCCGGGAGTCTCCCGGATTTGTTTTGAAACTCCTGCCCGCCCCGGAATAGAACATCTCCAAGATTGTAGATTTTTATGTGCAGTTGCATCAAGAAGCAGGATGCAATTGGAGGTTCAAAGAGGGGTCCAATTGGAGGTTTTTGGTGAGCCTGAACGGGGGTGCATTTAGAGTCCTAAGTGGGATGTTGTTGGGTATTTTTGGTGAGCCTCAAGACGGGTGGGTTTGGAAATCCGAGGGGAATAGTTGTAGTTGTGTGTTATGGTGAGCCTGACATTCTTCTGCTTTTTCTTTGAAATTATAAGGTAGGTAACAGGCAGGTAAACATTTAACACTGTAGCAAATGGCACATTTATTGCAATCTGCAAGTCGACACGCGTAATAAGCCTGTGTGTGCATGTGTGTATGTGTGTGTGTGTGTGTGTGTGTGTGCGCGCGCGCGCGTGTGCATGTGGTATGGTGTGTGTGTGTGGTGTGTGTGGTGTGAGTGTGTGTGCGTGTGCGTGTGCGTGTGCGTGTGCGTGTGCGTGTGCGTGTGCGTGTGCGTGTGCGTGTGCGTGTGTAACAATGGCACTGTTGGTATAGTGTTTGGCATAGACTGATTTTAAAATACCAACACACAATAATTGTATTGAACCCATACTGTAGACCGAGAACGTAATGAAGCAGTGGAAGGTTTACACCTTTAATGTTACATATCCCACTGTTTGATACAAATGGCAACACATTGTACTTGCACACTCGAACGAAGAGGTCACTAAGTAAAAGGAGGATCGGAAAATGATCAGCGGTGTTTCTAGAGAAAGATTCTAGATCGTCCAATAGATGAAAAACTCGGACTAACCCATAATCCAATTGTCTGAATGCGCGCAACATCTGCAACTGTTGCGTTGAATATACGTATATATTTTTCTTTTACACTTTTTTCTTTTAGACTACGACATACTAATGTAAATGTGAATACGATAGTCTATCTGTGAAGTGTCAATTAAACAAAATACACGGATAAATAATATATCCGCTTGAGCGAGAACAGTGGACCACTATTTATAAGTGTTATTCAGCCAATGGTCATACTGACAAATAGTTATTACTTATTTACGTATTAGTTCATATTCTAAATGAAGCGCGACAAATCAGGACGTAGGTAGTCGTGCGTCAAGGGGATCGATTCATAGCCGAAACGAGCTCTATTGTTGATCAGAATGATTCCACCGTTGTCATGTCACATCCCATTTCAAATAACACTCCTAGGCTCTACCGCAGCCTTTGTGAGAGTCAGACTGAGCCTATGTCGCAGTACTTTAATAGATGTTTATGGTTGGAACGCCCCGAAAAGCGTGACGACTAACGTTAGCATTTTTTATTGTGCCCTCAAAATATATGCAACTGTTGTACCTGACATAAACCAAAGATACACTAGCGCACACATGTACCACTCGCCCGTGTGTGTGTGTGTGTGTGTGTGTGTGTGTGTGTGTGTGCGCGCGCGCGCGTGTGCATGTGGTGTGGTGTGTGTGTGGTATGTGTGGTGTGAGTGTGAGTGTGTGTGCGTGTGCGTGTGCGTGTGCGTGTGCGTGTGCGTGTGTGTGTGTAACAATGGCACTGTTGGTATAGTGTTTGGCATAGACTGATTTTAAAATACCAACACACAATAATTGTATTGAACCCATACTGTAGACCGAGAACGCAATGAAGCAGTGGAAGGTTTACACCTTTAATGTTACTGATCCCACTGTTTGATACAAATGGCAACACATTGTACTTGCACACTCGAACGAAGAGGTCACTAAGTAAAAGGAGGATCGGAAAATGATAAGCGGTGTTTCTAAAGAAAGATTCTAGATCGTCCAATAGATGAAAAACTCGGACTAACCCATAATCCAATTGTCTGAATGCGCGCAACATCTGCAACTGTTGCGTTGAATATACGTATATATTTTTCTTTTACACTTTTTTCTTTTAGACTACGATATACTAATGTAAATGTGAATACGATAGTCTATCTGTGAAGTGTCAATTAAACAAAATACACGGATAAATAATATATCCGCATGAGCGAGAACAGTGGACCACTATTTATAAGTGTTATTCAGCCAATGGTCATACTGACAAATAGTTATTACTTATTTACGTATTAGTTCATATTCTAAATGAAGCGCGACAAATCAGGACGTAGGTAGTCGTGCGTCAAGGGGACGATTCATAGCCGAAACGAGCTCTATTGTTGATCAGAATGATTCCACCGTTGTCATGTCATACTATACCACATCCCATTTCAAATAACACTCCTAGGCTCTACCGCAGCCTTTGTGAGAGTCAGACTGAGCCTATGTCGCAGTACTTTAATAGATGTTTATGGTTGGAACGCCCCGAAATGCGTGACGACTAACGTTAGCATTTTTTATTGTGCCCTCAAAATATATGCAACTGTTGTACCTGACATAAACCAAAGATACACTAGCGCACACATGTACCACTCGCCCGTGTGTGTGTGTGTGTGTGTGTGCGCGCGCGCGTGTGCATGTGGTGTGGTGTGTGTGTGGTGTGTGTGGTGTGAGTGTGAGTGTGTGTGCATGTGCGCGTGCGTGTGCGTGTGCGTGTGCGTGTGTGTGTGTAACACTGGCACTGTTGGTATAGTGTTTGGCATAGACTGATTTTAAAATACCAACACACAATAATTGTATTGAACCCATACAGTAGACCGAGAACGCAATGAAGCAGTGGAAGGTTTACACCTTTAATGTTACTGATCCCACTGTTTGATACAAATGGCAACACATTGTACTTGCACACTCAAACGAAGAGGTCTCTAAGTAAAAGGAGGATCGGAAAATGATAAGCGGTGTTTCTAAAGAAAGATTCTAGATCGTCCAATAGATGAAAAACTCGGACTAACCCATAATCCAATTGTCTGAATGCGCGCAACATCTGCAACTGTTGCGTTGAATATACGTATATATTTTTCTTTTACACTTTTTTCTTTTAGACTACGATATACTAATGTAAATGTGAATACGATAGTCTAACTGTGAAGTGTCAATTAAAAAAAATACACGGATAAATTATTTATCCGCTTGAGCGAGAACAGTGGACCACTATTTATAAGTGTTATTCAGCCAATGGTCATACTGACAAATAGTTATTACATATTTACGTATTAGTTCATATTCTAAATGAAGCGCGACAAATCAGGACGTAGGTAGTCGTGCGTCAAGGGGATCGATTCATAGCCGAAACGAGCTCTATTGTTGATCAGAATGATTCCACCGTTGTCATGTCATACTATACCACATCCCATTTCAAATAACACTCCTAGGCTCTACCGCAGCCTTTGTGAGAGTCAGACTGAGCCTATGTCGCAGTACTTTAATATATGTTTATGGTTATAGCGCCCCGAAAAGCGTGACGACTAACGTTAGCATTTTTTATAGTGCCCTCAAAATATATGCACCTGTTGTACCTGACATAAACCAAAGATACACTAGCGCACACATGTACCACTCGTCCGTGTGTGTGTGTGTGTGTGTGTGTGTGTGTGTGTGTGTGTGTGTGTGTGTGTGTGTGTGTGTGTGTGTGTGTGTGTGTGTGTGTGTGTGTGTGTGTGTGATTGTGATACAACGCCCAGTATGTGTGTTTCATATGTGTTGTGACTGCTGATTACAATAAGGTGATTACACACAGCTGGCTGTAGATGTTTGAACAGATGCGCTGGATCGCAAAATATGACCAACACACAAAAGTGAGCAAAGAGAAACATGCACATAATTACTTCGCAAACTGAACGCTTTCTATACATATAAACACTATTAAATACATTGTAGTAAACCTGTTAAGTACAACAAATTGGGTTTGACTTCAGGTCACGATGCAAAAGTCCCCTTTGGCATGGAGGGCCGTAAACAAAAATTATCCAAAGAAAGACACTAGTTGTATCGTAAAATCAAAGATGGCCGCCGTCGGCCACATTGGAAAACCTAGCCGTCTCATAGACCGTGAAGCGTACGTAATAGAAACTATTATGATACATGTTTTCCAGCTAATTTGAGGTTCGTGAATTCATTTCTGACATCGATTTTCCATTTGGAATGCATGTAAATGTCAATGTTATACAAATAAAAGATGATATTTTTATAAAGTTGATGGAAACAGAATTTATTTACTGTATATGGCTATGAAAGTATATCTTCAAATGAATCTATAAGCGATGTTATGCATCAACGAGAACTGTGCATCTCATACGACCGTTTGAGAGTGTTGATCACAGACATTGCAAATTCAGTGATTGATCACTGGGAGCAGGTCGGGGTGGTGGTGCCACCTCAGGCTGTCAAAGACGTGTTCACCATAGGCGGTTTTGACAACATCGACTACAAGCCATCCTCTACGATGGCAAAATCAGCCCTCCATGGAACATACATCAGTATTCACCAGCACTTCTCGTCAGACACATAAGACTCACACCCTCAATCCAGGTGAGACGGGGAAGAAGGCTGTAAGGTCCTTGCCAGCTATGTACACGACTATGGATCCGGAAGTCTCGCTGCCGAATAATGAAGTGCTGCACGTTCCTGCTCTGAGGACCAACAATCATTCTTATCCAGCTTCGCGCCCTCTCTGCAGCATCCTCGAAGAAGGCTACGTATGGTTGGAGCGAGTCAGAAGCCTTTTATCAGACAAACCCTCGAAGCTGGTGAATGGATCACATGGGCCGCATATATGCCAGCTTCACAGAGCCTCCTGCTACTCCCCCAACCAAGTCATATTATGCCAGCAACACAGAGCCTCCTGCTACTCCCCCAACAAAGTCATACTATGCCAGCTTCACAGAGCCTCCTGCTACTCCCCCAACCAAGTCATATTATGCCAGCAACACAGAGCCTCCTGCTACTCCCCCAACAAAGTCATACTATGCCAGCAACACAGAGCCTCCTGCTACTCCCCCAACCAAGTCATATTATGCCAGCAACACAGAGCCTCCTGCTACTCCCCCAACAAAGTCATACTATGCCAGCAACACAGAGCCTCCTGCTACTCCCCCAACAAAGTCATACTATGCCAGCTTCACAGAGCCTCCTGCTACTTCCCCAACCAAGTCATATTATGCCAGCAACACAGAGCCTCCTGCTACTCCCCCAACAAAGTCATACTATGCCAGCAACACAGAGCCTCCTGCTACTTCCCCAACCAAGTCATACTATGCCAGCAACACAGAACCTCCTGCTACTCCCCCCAACCAAGTCATACTATGCCAGCATCATAGGACCTCCTGCTACTCCCCCCAACCAAGTCATACTATGCCAGCAACACAGAGCCTCCTGCTACTTCCCCAACCAAGTCATACTATGCCAGCATCACAGGACCTCCTGCTACTCCCCCAACCAAGTCATACTATGCCAGCAACACAGAGCCTCCTGCTACTCCCCCAACCAAGTCATACTATGCCAGCATCACAAAACCTCCTGCTACTCCCCCTAACCAAGTCATACTGCCTCTGTTCATCGAGTCTTTCAACAGCTCTACGATGATTTGGCATCGGATAAAAATCATCCGCCAGGTAATTAGGTACACCAATCCAGGACAGATACCAGTCATGGTAGCTACCAACCCCTCTTCACGCTGGCCAAGAAACTTCAGTGGAAGTTTCCCCATTCAGAGCATGGCGAGGACTCTTTTCTGGTGACATTGGGTGCGACGCACACTGAGAAGATGCTGCGGAGTGTGTCTGGTGACTGATTGGATGGCAGTGGGTGGACTACAGCACTCAACAAGAGCGGTATCTCAACCAGTGCCAAAGCTCAATATGTCAGCTCATTCTGGTCGCAACATCAACAAGTCTGTGTTCTCCCGTGAGAGCTCTGCTTATCGTTCCTCGCTGATTCGGAAGGGACACGTGCACCGTGGAACCAAGAGCGAGATCCCTGACTGCATTGTCCCAACAGATCTCACCAATCGCAGACCCGCGACGACTGCGGCTATGCTGGATGGAGCTGTGTTCGTTCAAATGCTTCGTCCTGCTAATCGTCCATCGGAGACTATTTCACAGACGTGTTTGTGCCATATATCCTCTCCTGGTTTGAAACAAATGACCGGGTTGACATTGACTGTGGTGTGTACTCTATGATGAGCCTGACGTCAGGAACCCGAGAGCAAAGAGGCAACGGAGCGCGGAGGCGGGTTGCTCTCTCAACCGAAATTTCTGGCAATTGGGCTGGCTTCCTACGTGTGGACCTGACCAACCAGGAATTCTTCGAGGAGATGGCCAAAAGCTTGACGCACATGAAGCTTCCACATGGCAAGCAGCTTTTCACCACCATTCTCAGTGACTATGTGAGTTCACTGGCAGGCGTTGATGTTGGTGCACTGGCCCCATCCACACATTAGGAGGCCGACACTAGGATGTTTCTGCATGTGGCTGCAGCTACCGATACCGGTCATCGTCAGGTCTGCACCAGCGACAGCGATGTTGTAGTGCGAGGCGTCTCCACTTTTGTGGCCCTCGAACAGAGGATTGATGAACTCTGGATTGCCTTTGGAATGCAGCGAAACTTCAAGTATATCCCAGTGCATGTAATCGCACACGGACATGGGCCATCCAATGCAATGGCATTCCCGGCATTTCATGCGATAACGGGATGCGACACGATCTAAGCGTTCTTTTGCAAACCAAAAAGATGGCCTGGTAAATGTGGCAGTCCCTCCCTGAACTCACCTTACCTTTAAAGCTGCTCTCCTGCCCTAACGACAACATGCAGATCATTCATCAAGACTCACACACCCATGCTTGAGAGATTCGGGCATCATAACCGTGGATGCTGCTAGTCTCTCCATTTTCTTCCACAAAGGAAGAGACTTCGAGCACATGCCTCCAAGCTGCGACGCTCTGCATCAGCACCTCCTCAGAGTAGCCTATCAGAGTGGACACGTGTGGGGTAATACGCTCATCAAAGCTCCAGATCCAAACTCTCCAACGGAATGGGGATGGCAGCAAGAGTCCCCAAACTCTGTGCCAACTCCAGTCTACACCACAACTGCTACCATTTCGCTGGACTTGCCAGAGCTTGTCATTTGCCAATGCAAGAAAGACTGTACGGCTTCTTGTAAGTGCTGCGTGCAGGGACATACCTGCATGTTTCTTTGCACATGTAAAGGTTCATGCTCCCACACTGGTAACATGAGTGATGTACAGATCGACGAGGAATCAGATTAGTCCTGAATGAAGGGAATACTATTTATATACCACGAAGAACAATCTTATTACCTGAAGTTTGGTATCTCAAGAAACATACAGAGATAGACTAATGGAAGGACCAGTTATCCATGTAGCTGAAGCTATCAAACTTGTATATTAAATACATGGACCTACTTTTCAGTACCTTACCAAACCTGAACTTATGTATCTGGAAACCAATAAATATTATTATTACAGAACTTCTAAATTTAGCAATCAATCAGAAATTCTTGCTTCCATGCTTCTAAATTCTGCTTTCATAAACTTTCTCAAAATGTCAGCTTGGTGCATTTTCCCAAATTTGACCTTCAAATGCATTCCAAAAGCAAAATTTATGCCAGAAATGAGTTCAGGAACTTCAAATTAGCTGGGAAACATGTATCATAATAGTTCCTATGACGTACGGTTCATGGTCTATGAGTCAGCTAGGTTTTCCAAGATGGCCGACGGCAACCATCTTGGATTTTATGATACAACGTGTGTCTTTGGATAATTTTTTCCTATGGCCCTAAGAAACTTCCATACCAAAGGGGACCTTTGCATCATGACTTAAAGTGAAAAGTCACTTAGCATGTCTACTATTGCACATACTTTGTGTACAAACATTTGTTGGGGATGAAATACGTTAGTCGTCTGCCTGTCAGCCTGTCTACCCGTCAGCCTGTCAGCCTGCCAGCACGCCCGCACGCCCGCCACTTCTTCCGCTCGTCCACTCGCCTCCCGCTCGAAAAAATTGTGTATGATGTTACTTTGTGTCTACACGCATACTTATGTCTGTCTGACTGTCTGTGTTTCTGCCGGTCGGTCGGTCGGTCGGTCGGTCGGTCCGTCGGTCGGTCTGCCTGCCTGCCTGCCTGCCTGCCTGCCTGCCTGCCTGCCTGCCTGCCTGCCTGCCTGCCTGCCTGCCTGCCTGCCTGCCTGCCTGCCTGCCTGCCTGCCTGCCTGCCTGCCTGCCTGCCTGCCTGCCTGCCTGCCTGCCTGCCTGCCTGCCTGCCTCCCTGCCTGCCTGCCTGCCTGCCTGCCTGCCTGCCTGCCTGCCTGCCTGCCTGCCTGCCTGCCTGCCTGCCTGCCTGCCTGCCTGCCTGCCTGCCTGCCTGCCTGCCTGCCTGCCTGCCTGCCTGCCTGCCTGCCTGCCTGCCTGCCTGAGAGACATATTTAGTTCTTTGTTAAAAGTAAATTATCAATGAGTCGTGATTTCCGGTCCTCGTTCCTCATCTAAATTAATGCCACCTGTTTTCCGGTCGTGATCACGTTGGCTGCCAATAACCCCACGGTCATTATTCAAGCTGACGTCAATCGTTAGAACATATACCCCTCTTTTGTTAACACTCGGTTGGCTACCGTTGACTGTGGGAACAGCGCCAACCACCTTAGCTACGTTGACACATACAATAAAAGAGGTTATTTATAAGTTTCACTCCTGCAGCGTAGTTAATGTTTTTGGTGGGTGCGTTTTTCAACATGCGACTGCAGGCTTACAAAAATCCTCCAACAGCACACCCTCAAGGTTCACCAAAACATCCAACTACATCCACATTGAGGCTCAAAAAATATTTCAACTTTTATCTCAAGCAGAAGTCTTACCTCAGCGGGCGTAGCGTTTAAACACATAAAACCACCCAGCCTATGGGAGTGTAGTGAGCGCGGATAAATCCGTTATGGAAAGCGAAGTTCGGAAGGTAACATTGTCAGGATGTAGGTCACAGAAAACCCACATTTCACCGAGGCGACGGCGTTGAACAATATTTAACAAGAGTATTATTTAAACTCGTACGCAGTTGGCGTATGGCCAGAGAGCCCCTGGGCTTATCGTGCAAGTTTATAATCTACGTGAATTCCGTGTCTCGTTTGTCCGCTCACCGTGGTTTTGGCTGGATTAAACGACGCGTGATGATTTGTCGAACACCCTATTATCTTCCTTGGTATGCCTGGCTATCGGTAACCTTCTTGCACAGGACATTGTATAATGTTAAACGTCAAACTGTCATAATAAGTGTATGTAACAAGAAGGAATAACTTTTTGTTAAATACACTTCAAGATTCTGTTGCTTTATTTATCTCCACGACCTCGAACAAAGAACAGCAATGCAGCTTTGATGTAGTTAGAATCACAGATAGCGTTAAATAGTGCGGTTGTCTTGTTTAGTGCGTCAAATAGTCTAAATTATCTCAAACAAATAAGTCGACGGATCAACTGGTATTCTTTAATTTTAAGCCCATTTTATATTATTGTTATAGTACGGTTCCTAACTACAACAGTATGATTAAACTGTGATATGATGTTGTTTGTTGAATATAATAAATTATCGTTATTAATTATTTGTCGTCTTATGATATTATTCATAGTCCAGGTGCATTAGTTAGGTTAATAATGTGGGCCTAGATGATTATTCGCAAATTAATATCCTAATGGTAAACATTTCAGAATTGTTCCAGATGAATAACACATACAATCTTCAGGTTTTCTACATTAATGGTTGCGCGGCAGGAAGTGGCCCCAAAAACGGCAGCCCATCTGTATTAGCCGAGTGTCTCAATGAAGTCGTTAGTGAACGCGGCCGCAAATGTATCGCGGCAACAAACAGTGGCGCAACCTAGCGACCATCTTCCAAACGCGACAAAACAAACGGGATAACAAACATGATAACAAACGTGTGGTCTTTTGCGCCGTTTTATCTTAATATTGCATATTAGGTGAAACAAATGTTTTGATGTTGAAGAAAATGATGTAATGCATGGGACAAATTTATTCACTGGAAATTTTTATTTAAAAGATGTACGATTTCAGAATGCAACTTTAATGAATCCATCCTCGAGGCTGTATGTTGTATCAATTATATTTAATCAATGTTTTTCTCTATTTTTTTAAACGTCTATAGTATGATTGTTAATTGTCGTTAATTGGGGTATGATCTATCCAAACCGAAACTCTGCTAAAAGCACAGAAGTCGTGTCAGAAGTAGGGCGTATATAAGAAGAAAATACTTCAAAGAAGAATATGCAAACCGACATACCTTTGTTGCGGAAAAATGTCTAGATATATACGGCTGCTTCTACGAGGTGGTGTAACAGTTTTGACTCATCAAGCTCCTAACATGGTGTAGTGGGAGTTCTCCTGTGTTTGGTCATTTTCTATAACATCCTTCAAATCTCCCGAGTCCAAAACAATCTAATTTTTGTTCTATTTGGTTTAATGATTTGTTCCAGTTTTTTCTTGGTTAGCCTATGTTTATATACAAAGACTAAACTGAATGCAAATAATATACACACTAACCTAACAATATTCACGTTCATTGTTCCTTGCGGGCGGCTGGACGTAAAATAAAAAGTGTTTGTGTATCTCGCTTAGAAGACATCCGGCAGGTGGCGCCACCAACGGAAAATGACACGGGGAGCGTACCACGGAATCGACTCGAGTATTTTGTATTCGACTTCTGAAAGGTGGCTTAGTAGCAATAAATAGTAGTTTTCCCATCGATTCAAACATTCTGAGGGCACTTGTGTAAAATCCGGACCCACCTTGATATCGCCGTTGTAACTTGAGTTTGGCCTAACTTTGATACCTCACAGCGTTAGTTCCATCATTCAACATCATCCCATGCATACTTATATTACAAAATATTGTGTCCTAGCGCACTTTTGAAGCCGAAATAGCGACCCGGTTTGCGCTAGTCTGCACCGCTGCGGTCGTGCGTAAAATTAAGCAAAAATCAAGTTATAACGGCGATATCGAGGTGGGTCCGGATTCTACACAAGTGCCCTGTCTGAGATCTTTCAACAAAGGCGGTCAGCACTGGTTTCCTTGTCAGTCGATGTGGTCGGGAAACGGATTTCTGCTCTTGAGAGATGCCGCTTGTGTCACGGCGATCAGAAAGATTCGTCATCTTTCGCACACATGGGCAGTCTTCACTACAGAGTATCTACCAATATGTGCCTTTATTTTTCACAATCAGCGATTTCCAGATGTTTGTGTACGAAATAAATAGTTATGATTTGCAAAGAGTGATATCACCTTAAATCACGACTTGTAGTGAATCAAGTCGTAGCCTTTACGAACACGACTACCAAACAAATATAATTCGTTTAAGGAATGATGTCAGATGAGCTGCACTGAACAATCGTGCACTAAATTCAGATGAGGAAATCACGATTTGTAGTTAATTTATATAGCATAATGACATCATTTATTCAGGCAGGCAGGCAGGCAGGCAGGAAGGCACGCACGCACGCACGCACGCACGCACGCAGGCGTTCAACCCCTAAAACGGAGGACAGGTGATCGATTTCTAAAATTAATGGTCTTTCCATCTCAGTTTACACTGTGAAATCACTGCGATGTGTAACGCAAGATTGTATCACATAACTTCGGAGGCAGTGTTGCATGCATGCATTATGGCAACTTTACAAGCCAATCCCACAATATGTCTGACGCCTACCTGACCAGTACAAAGAAACTCTCTTGAATCATGCAACCTTTAGCGCGCGCAGACAACACTGTCTCGGCTCGTGCGCAGTCGTACACATAATTTTACTGGTGTACATACAGGTACACGTTTTGAATATCTGGGGTCACTGATAGAAGCGGGTGGAGATGGGACGAAAGAGATCAAGCGGAGGTTGGCAATGGCGAGTAAAAAGTTGACGGAGATGAAGAAGCTGTGGAAAGCAACGAACAAAGATATGAAACTACAAATTATCCGAATATGCATGTTTCCAACTGCTACGTATGAATGCGAAACCTGGACTCTTAATAAGAACATTATTAAAAGTATAAATGCATTTGAAAATAAGTGTTATAGAAAGATATTACGAGTTTCGTGGACTGAATGTAGAAATAACGAATCCATCGGAGATGAGCCTGGTATTATACCCGGGACTCTATTGAACTTTGTAAAAAAACAGAAACTATGTTATTTCGGCCGTGTGAAACGGCATCAATCTCTAGAGAGACTAATAATGGATGGAAAAGTGGAAGGCAGCAGAAGCAGAAGAAGACCTAGGAGACAATGGAAAAAGGACATAGAGGAATGGATGGGAGCAGACGTCTGGCCTGTGGGGAGACTGGCAAGCGAAAGAGCTGCCTATAGACAATCCATCAAGGCTGCAACGTCCGGAAATGGATAAGCAAACCCAACCAACATATAGGTAATGAGAAGTCGATTATTAAGGGTTTCCGTGATGTTTATCTTGTCCAAATTACAAAATACATAAACCAACCTTGTCTGTTCCCGTTTGTTAATATTTATTAATAAATTATAATATACTTAGTATTGTAATAATTCCCACAAGCAATACCGCAAATGGAACGAAATAAACTGCTTCTGCGAAATCGCTAACATTATTACCATCTTTGAACCCTACAACCCTCAGTTATTCAATTCGTAAGCAAGTGTTTTTTTCTATGGTTACCAAAGATCTTTTTGCGATATTTAACAAGATTTTAACAAGATTGCCATCCAGAGAATTAATTCTAGATGGCAGGTGGACAAGGAAGCCCTTTGGCTTAACGAGAGCCCAACCCTTTTATTTACATATATCCAGCCGTTCTGAGGTATGTGTCGATTTTATTTTTAAACATATTCACACTACTAGCACCCACACAATCATCAGATAATCTGTTCCATTCATTCACAGTCCTTTGTGAAAATTAGAACTTTCTTACGTCTAATCTACATTGTTCCTTTACTAATGTAATTTCATGTCCTCTAGTCTTTCTATTTTTCTTAACTGAAAAAAACTATATTTCTATCAATATTTTCATAACCATTCAATATTTTAAACACTTCTATCTGATCTCCTCTCTATCTCCTGGTCTCTAGTGTTGTTAAACCACATTCTTTTAGGCGTTTTTCATAAATAAGATCCCTCAGTTTTTTTTTTCATTTTAGTCGCTCTCCTCTGTATTCTTTCTAGCATATCTATGTCCTTCTTGCGGTATGGCCTCCACGCTTGTATACAATATTCTAAATGAGGCCTAACTATTGTTTTGTACAGCGGTATTATTAGTTCTTTTTCTTTATATGCTATATTTCGCCTAATCAATCCAAGGATTTCATTTCCTTTTGAAGCTGCAATTCCACACTGCTCTGAAACCTTCATGTCAACACTAATTGTCAGCCCTATGTCTTTTTCTTTTACAGTAGTATTTAGTACAGTTCCCCCATTGTATTTTCTACATATTCGTTCCCATGTACTGTGTGAAGGCATTTACATTTCCCAAAATTGAACAACATTTGCCACTTTTCAGACCATTTGATCAACTTGTCAAGATCATCTTGTTAAATGATGTCTATCTCCATCACTTTTAATCATTCTAAACACTTTTGTATCATCTGCAAATTTCAACACCTTGCTAGCTATATCATCGTCCAAATCGTTTATATATATTAAGAATAATATAGGTCTCAGTACTGATCCCTGTGGAACCCCACTCAAAACTAATTTCCAGTTTGAAGCCTCCCATCAACAACTACCCGTTGTCTTCTGTCAATCAGCCATTTTTTATCCAGTTAATTATACCATTTCCTATGCCATGGGGCTTTAGTTTAAGCAGAAATCTCTGATGTGGCACTTTGTCGAAAGCTTTTTGAAAATCTAAGTAGATGATATCTACTGGTGATCCATCATCTACTCACTTAGTGATATCTTCCAAAACACAACATATTTGTTAAGCATGATCTCGCTTTTAGAAACCCATGTTGAGATGGGTTTATCAAGTTATGTTTAACAAGAAAATCCACCATGTGATCTTTAATTAGTCTTTCTAATAATTTACAAATCACCAATGTTAAACTAACTGGTCTATAATTATTTGACTTGTTTCTCGAACCTTTTTTAAATAACGGTATAATGTTTGCTTCTTTCCATTCTAAAGGAACCACTCCCTCTTCTAATGACAAGTTGAAAACTGTTGCAAGCGGTATGCTAATTTGTTCTACAATTTCCAATAGTAGTTTGGGTGGAATACCATCCACTCCAGGTGATTTATTATCCTTCATAGCCCTAATTTTCTTAGCTACCATTTCTGGGGTTACAATTAACTGTCTTAAATAGTCTGATTCTGCCCCCTCGAAGTTAGCCTCTGGTACTGGCAGTGAACTTGTGTCTTCTCTGGTAAACACCGAACTAAAATACTCATTCACGTCTTCTGCCATTAAGAATCTCTAGAGGACCGACCTTATCCTGAACTTTCTGTTTGCTTTGAACATACGCATAAAAACTCTTGCTGTCATGTTTTATATTGCAAGCTAATTTATGTTCATAGCTTCTCTTTGAATTTCTAATTTCAGCTGTAGCTTGGTTTAGTGCTTCTTTATAAATGTTGTAGTCTTCGTCATTTCCAGTACGTCTATATGACTTCCACATCATTTGTTTATACTTAATTTTTCTAATGGATTCTTTCGATAAGTGTTTCTTTTTGGACCGTTTTCCGTGTTTTTAAGGGAACACATTTGACGATGATGCATTCAATTTCACTCTTTAAGATATTCCAGCATTCTGTTGTTGTCTTATTCTTCGGTGTGTTATTCCAGTTATTCCAGTCTATCTTTCTCTTCTATGCTTATGTTTGGACTTCGATAAACTAATCCAACCGTTAACGTTGAGTTTCCTGTAACTTTGTTACACCAAACTGCTTCTTCGCAATCTGCTTCTCTGTCTAATTTTATTTCATAAGCCTGGATAGATTCTTTACTATATAAAATAACTCCACCTCCCCTTCTTCCTATTCTATCTTTCCTAAACATTACATATCCTGTCAGTCCCAATTCGGCATCTGATACATCGGTGGTTGCCCATGATTTGGTTATACCTATTATGTGAGGGTCAATATCTTCTACCATAATGTTTAGTTCATTTCTTTTGTTTACTATACTCCTTGCATTTAAACAAACACATTTATATCCAGATATAATGTCTAAAGTTAGCTAGTTGCTTAGAAACATCCGTATTTACATCAGAAATAATACTGTCTACCCAGATGAGGGAAACAATTTTTTTACAACAAACTGTGACAACTGTGGTACTGATCGTTACAAAATAGGTGCATGTTAGAATAATTGCACATTCCCGCATAGTTCCTGTTTCCAGAACAGAAAACAAACACAGAATGCATACTGCCCCACATACATATACTAACCTGCTGCACACTACACCAATTCGTGTTATAACAGGCCACTTTTAAATACAGTTGGCTCTCCCGTTATTACGGTTCAAAACGCTACACAAATTGTGGCGCTAGTGGAAATAACTTTTTGTTTTTGTTATTTTTGGTGGTACTATCGACGCCGTTTTTTTTCTTCCAATAATCATCAAGAGATACGTGTACATGGAAAACGTCAATATTAATTTATTTGTGTATATCAATGTTCTCATTTGAAGGTAAATTGGGTAAAAGAATTTTTTTTATTAATGTAGGTGATTAAGTGTTGGTTGCTCGCGAGAGATCTACCATTACAGCATACCTGCAAAAAAGAATCCACGGAGATGACATGCTGCCGCAAGATCGTGTGTATCTCATACAAAGACCATATCAACAACGAGAAAGCCTGCAACAGAATCAAGCACGCAAGCAGACAAGACTCTTTGAAAATATCCAGACGACAGTCAAGAAACGGAAGCTGAAGTGGTATGATCATGTTACTAGGCCTTGCAAAACCATCCTGCAAGACACTGTGACAGAAGGAAGAAAGAGAGGCAGACTGGGGGTGGATTCAGGAGTAGATTGGTTCGACCTTCGGCACCTCCCAGAGGGCGGCAGAGAATCGAGAGAGATGACGGGGGCTGTCAGGAAATCAATAGTGGTGCCCCAACGACCGCCTGGTTGCGGAATAGAAGAGTTCAGTGTCATACCTTAATCAATTTAGTTTAATAGTTTAGTCTAATTTAGTTAATCTGACGATGTTAAGACAATTGCTCACATTTTGGGAGAATGACTTAACAACGCTGACACACACACACTCGCAAGCGTCTAGGTATGACGTTCGTTATGATTCATCCGTTCATGCAAGTAAAATACAGAGCTCAGCAATAATGTACGTTTCATCACTGAACAATACTGGAACGTTGCCAGCCGACAAGGTAAAGAGTCGTGACCGGTACACAATCGCTACCTACAACTGATAACAGTGTCTAAGTCAAGGTTCTTAACCGTGAGCCATGTTTCCTGCCGTCTCTATGTGGGCCAAAGTTGATTGAGTAAGAACACAAATATCTTTGCGGCGGAATTCAGATACATGTTTTTTATGCTTTTCTGGACCAAATCACATTATCCTAAACACCTATTTAAAAACAGCATTATCTTTGAAGAGCACATTTTTTCACTGCATCGTATATACATAACAAAGTTATGTTTACATTCCATGAAGCAACACGTTGAAAGTGTAGAAATATTCGAAACTGTTTGTCGGAGGGCAGAGTGGAACTCAAAACATAGTATCTTCCATCTGACCGATTCGTAGGAAAAAACAACAAGGCGAGGATGGATCAGATATATCCAGAACTGTTCCACGAACGTCGTTGTGAAACAGGATATCTTCACCTTCGGCGCCATAAAGTCCAGCCATATGATAATGAAACGAACTTATCATCAATGCCATTCCAAAAATGTTTGGCGATTGTTTTTGCGCGCCCGCTAAAAAACTTCCACGGGAAGAATCTTGCCAGTGAATCAAAGTTTGCATAACGGCGATCTAGTGAACGCATGCACATTCTTACAGTCACAGTCATACAAGACTGCAAACCGAAGTCAACCTGACCGAGAAGACGCGTATATTACTAAGACACTCATTTATAGCTATTGCGTGTGACTCTAGACGGTGTTCTGGTCATACGAGTTGTCAGTGTATTGTCCCCGCCGTCACGACTAGCAGGTGATTCGACCGCTTTGAATCGGTTTGCATTATGGCGACGTAGTCGTGGCTCTAGTCCGGTCATTTGTATCACACTTTGATCTCTGTCCATTGTCAATGTGGATCCGGTTTGTTTGTTTGGTAAATAAATCAGGGTCGTATGAAGTTTCGGACTACGCCGTACATCAACAGAGTCTCATATTGCAAATACACCTGTTCACTTGTCAGGTGTACGCATAATATACATTAGGCGTGAGTAAGTGTTGAGTTGCTCGGTGCTCAGTATGTCATGATGAAAGGGGTCAACGTGACATAGAGACCACACTCACGTACCGCATGCAGTCTATTGCATAGCCCTATTATAGGGCGCGTAAAGTAACGGAAAACATGGTATAATCATGCATTGTACGAACACACACGCACGCTAACATACGCTCGCGCACACGAGCGCGCGTTTGTCCCACTTAAGCACAACACAAAGAGATAACATAAAAACAACCATATAAAATACCAACAACAAGAACTAGGTCAGCGTTCGGTAAAAATTGCCTGTGGATACCTTTCAGAAGGGAACCATCAAACCGGACCTTATTTAACAACATATTTCAAGACATTGTAAACACGTTTTAAATATAGCATTGCCGCGATATTATCTATTCATACGCGATCACGACTTTTCGCGAAGATAGCGATTGCCGACACACATGGCTGCACCCATGACCTAACGAAGACTTCATGCTCCGCTGAACACGCATACTCCACCGTGGCATGACATATATAAATACTGACGTCGAGCCGGACTAGACACATGCAGTTGTCGGCTGGTGTAACACACTTCAAGTATACGTCCAGAGAAGAGACTTTCGTCTATTAACAGTTGGCGACTCAACGGGTTGTTTCGAAGACATCATGAACATCAAAGCGACCGTGTTTTTGTTAACAGTTTTCGCAGTATGCGCTGCGACAATGACACAGGTTGGTCCATTTTAGTTACCGTTCTGATATGGATGCAGTTATAATATTTTGGTGTCATAGCGTACGTATTGGTGTTAATGATAATGCTATATTAATTTATATGTGGTTTTATTGAAACCTCAATCAATTTGATAAAATTGAAATATTTAACTGAAGCAAACATAACCCAATGAAGATATAGAAAAAATACTTGGCATTAACAATTACACTAACGGAAAATACCAACATTATTGTTTAGGTCTCTACATAATATTTAGCTTATGCCCACCCATGAAGCAACAAACCAAGGGCATTAGTTTTCACCATTACAATATTTCGATTGTAAACTCGTTTCCGCTTGCTTTTTAAATTATAGGCCAATTACGGCCTCTGATCTACCAATTGGCAATGTGTTGAAACATACAGCTAGTTACTCCGAACCATTTACTCACGAAGTTGCATGCTTGCTTGTATCTGAACTGTAGAATGGTGAGCCACGGTGTCTACAGATGGCACACATCGAGTTAATGATTCAAAGTAATTATACTTGTGTATTGTTACATTGGCATATCAGAGGCAAATTTTCCAAGCACGTGAATAAACATAGAAACTAACGAGTGGACCACGGCACTTTGGAGTAAATAAAACAGAACTACCTCAACGATAACACACCACACACACCACACACCACACACACACCACACACACCACACACCACACACACCACACGCACACACACACGCACACACACGCACAAACACGCACACACACATACACACACACTGCACACGCACGCACACGCACGCACACGCACACGCACGCACACGCACGCACACGAACGCACACGCACGCACACGCACGCGCACGCACGCCACACGCGCCACACGCGCCACACGCACCACACGCACCACACGCACCACACGCACCACACGCACTACACACGCACCACACGCACCACACACCACCCACACACCACACACCACACACACACCACACACACCACACACACCACACACACCACACACACCACACACACCACACACACCACACACCACACACACCACACACACCACACACACCACACACACACCACACACACACATACATATAATATTAATCATGCAATACACATGGAAACACGATAGACGCAGACATGTTCGCAAGCTTTGCCACGAAGACAAGCTTCGTGGTGTTTGAAGAACGCTTCGTTCTGCTGCTTGTTTCTGGTGTGCAGCGATGGTTCCATTTGATCAAGTAGCATAGCAAAGTAAACAGATGGTTCAGACATGATAACACGGTTGTTATTCACCTAACGTCCATTCGCGAATACCTTCTCCAGTCATTCACACACATTGCAGTATTGTGGGATGTTTGTTTCAGGCAAGAATGATGTTGAGTGACTCTGACAGAGACGACAACGATGATCCGTCAAATAACGATCGGCGCGAAACACATGATGGTGACCATGATAGGGATGATGGAAACACCGGGGGTTCATCGAACAACCAACAGCGTGGGTCAAATAATGACAGAGATGATGACAGAGATGATGACAGAGATGATCGCAGTACCCGGAAACCGGCGGACGGGCAGGGAAGCTGGCCAACTGACAAAGATAATGACAGATATGATCGCAGCACCAGGAATCCGACGGACAGGAAGGATGGTGAGTTTATAGTCACTTTTCTGAATAATTTACTTTTTGATGGCGATGTACATTTAAAATGTTTGCGTTTTTAATTAAAATAAGAAAAGCGTGGAAAAGTCCAACAAAAAAGAAACAGAAACAGCAAATTACTCATTACCTCCACTTCAAATATATATATATATATATTATTTAGTAGTAGTAGAAACATAATTAGTATTGCATCAGTTGCTTCCGGCAATAACAATACTTTGACTGGCGAGACACGTTATTTATTTTCATTATTTCAATATGGATATCTATCAGTAAAAACATGTTGTTAACAAAAGCAGCAGTCTAACCAGGATATAACGTACGAATGTTATTATCTTCCATCGAATATATGTCTTAACAGAAAACATTATAAAAACGGTGTCACTGTTTATCAAACAGATGTCAGAAGAACTCAGACCACGCCGAGATCCTATCTAACGAGAAAAAGTAAGTCTTTTTCTCTTCTTAGAGAAAACAACTGCGTGTATAATAATGTCAACGACCACGATGACAAGGCGGTCTTTGGGTTGTCAAGAGCCCAACTTTTGTTTATCTACGAGGGCACCTTTTATATATATTATAGCAATATATATTGCCAATGTACATAACAAACAATCTGGAAATGGTCGCCGCATAGTAATCAAAGGTAAGAAACCCTTGACCTAATCGTTGTTGAGGACGTAGGCATTGTGTGTACAGCCAACCTTTCTCGTATCGTAAAATGTTCTGCAACCTAACGATCAAACATCAATAGTCCCGCTCAAATAAACAAAATAATGTAAACAAGTTATAAAGATACCTTATGTTAGTCCTGTGCTTATTTTATTTATTATCATTGCTATTACTGGTGTCCTTACTATTTTGTTGTATATTGTTTAAACGCACATTCCGCTTCTAAGATGCAGTGTGGATCCCTGGACATTTCTGCCCACTAATAGTTTTATCCGGTGAATGGCGCCCCGGTATTTTTTATTTGAGCATATTGTTCACACACATTTTGAGAAATTTATTTAGATCATTGCTGTATATTTTCTTCGCTATGAAAAGAAAAAGAAATTATCTTATTTTACTACTACGCCATTGTGTTGTTATAGCAATGGAATTTATTTGATATCCAGGTTCTGGTGGATACGATGAGACCGACGACAGAATTCCGACCAGGCCGTACCCGATGTACAACCATACAAAAAGTAAGTGTTTTAGTTTCCATCGGCGTTAAACCAAATTCTAGAATACGCACAATATTGCATATGCAAAATTATGTGTTTTTGTGGCGTGTGACTTCCGTGGTTCGTGATCTTTCCAGATTTTCATGTGTAAACAGTAAATAGGCGTTGATTTTCTTCTTCCAGCGTGTTTCTTGGTGGACTTGGCCTTCGCCGTTGACACTTCCGGAAGCATCGCTAGGGAGAACTGGACACGCGTAGCTGACTTCTTCAACCGGTTCATAGCCCGGATGGAAGTGAGTGACAACTGTGCGAGGGTGAGCATTGTGACTTTCGGCAGCTTGGCGACCTTGCAGTTTGATCTTCTTGTGCACACTGATGCTGGGAGTCTGCGCCGTGCGATCGAGAGGATGGACGTGCGCAATCAAACGAGGAACTTCGAGGACGGCATCAGGCAGGTGCGATCAGAAGTGTTCCAGAACAACTACGGCGACAGACAAGATGCTCCGAACGTCTGTGTTCTCATCACTGACGGAAACTCCGGTGTCGATAGGCAGGTATGTAGATATACGGATGGTTGAATTTTTAAAGTATAGCTTAGTATGCGTGCGTGCGTGCGCGTATGTGCGTGTGCGTGCGTGCGTGCGTGCGTGCGTGCGTGCGTGCGTGCGTGTGTGTGTGTGTGTGTGTGTGTGTGTGTGTGTGTGTGTGTGTGTGTGTGTGTGTGTGTGTGTGTGTGTGTGTGTGTGTGTGTGTGTGTGTGTGTGTGTGTGTGTGTGTGTGTGTGTGTGTGTGTGTGTGTGTGTGTGTGTGTGTGTGTGTGTGTGTGTGTGTGAGTGAGAGAGTGCGTGCGTGCGTGCGTGTGAGCGTGCGCGTGTATGTGTGTATAAACGTATCCTTGCATTGGAGTTTGCCAAATCATTCTAGGAATAAAAACATGTGTTGTGGGGAAATGTACTCGTGACTGGTGACAATACAAACAATAAACACTAAACAGTATATTCTATCTTCAGAACGGTCACTCAACATGTATAAGGAATGTATTGTGTAATTCCTTACATAACAAGAGCTATTTTGGCCTAGTTGTTCTCCTTTTTATGCGATATTGATAATCGCACGTTCGTGAAATACCATTTATGAGTGGAACGGGAACACACATTGCAATATCTATGCTCTATGCTGTCATCATCTCTTTATAAACATAATTTGTGTCTTCAGTACACGCTGGCGGAAGCGGCGCGCGCAAAGTCTGATGGGATCAGTATGCACGCTGTCGGCATTGGCAAATACGTTCTTAGGTCGGAGCTTTCGTTGATCGCTGACAGTCCGGCTAACGCGATCCATCTCAACGACTTCTCAGACCTACACGGCGAGGCAGTAATGCGGAATCTGTTTGACTACATGCAGGGTTGGTATTGACGTCACATTTGCTCTCCTCTTTCTTCCTGTAATGGGGATTGCAGCAGACCTCGATTCTGATCCTTGGAGTTTTGTTGTCGTTCTTTTCTTTTTCCCTCACATGCCATGCCGCCTCCTTCACCTGTTTCCACTAGTTAGCCCTCGTCCTCCACTCCCTGTGCTACTGGAATACCACGATCGTTGTTGGTGACATCCGATGTAATGAACTACCACTTGCACAACTGTTTGAACTGATGTCCGCATGGAAATACACAGCGTATCATCTATTGTGTTCGATATTGTTACAATTATGTCTTAACTAAGAGGGGTACGCTCGTCAACGTCAATCTTTGTTTGAAGTTTTAAGAGTGCATATCGCAGTTTCTGAAACGTTTCGCATTGTATTCCGTGACTATAAGGAAAACGCATAACTATGTGCTGCAGGATTTAAGCAAACCACCGCTCCCTATACGCGGTCGACCAGAGACGGCAACCATCAGTACACTACACCCGCCAGTCGGCAATCGTCATCTTCGACAGCGCATCCGATGAAGTCAACAAGAACGACGCCAGCGACAACAACGACAACAACAACTGAGAACCCAACAACAACAACCACTGTCGCCGCCGCCAACACCAACTGGCAGTGCTCGTTTGAGGACGCCACCGGCAGAGGGAGCCTCTGCGATATGACGCAATCATCCTCTGACGACTTTAATTGGACGCTGAGATCAGGCCGGACCCCGTCGTCCGAGACGGGTCCGAACTCAGCGTACGGCGGCTCCGGCTATTACATCTTCATCGAAGCGAGCAACCCGCGTCGAGTGAACGATAAAGCCATGTAAGCAGTCGCTGGTCAATGTGTGTGATCACATAACAATGTACTGATCATGTGTGGCAACTGTTTCGATTTGTGTACAATATTATACCCATGAACTCTTTCTGTTTCTGAGATCGTTGGTCTTGGGCTGTTACACTGCTCTTTCTAGTTGATCACTCTCGTAACCGATACAGCATTTTCAACTCGGGCCAATATTGGTCCAATGTATGTCGCTATGTTTCCCGGGCCAACGTTGGCCCAACAATGGCAATCCGTTGTTTGGCCTAGCGATAGATCAACATTAGCCCAAGGTTGGCATTCAAAGCTGCTGCCATGCAATGGTTGCAGAATTATAACCAACAAAGGCCCAGTGATGACACCCCAATGTACTGCCAATGGAATGCATGCCTACGTATAACCAACATAACATTGAACCAAGGCTGGCATTCGAAGCTATAGGCTGCCATTCTTCGCCATCCTTGGCCCAAGACGTAAATGCTATCTGGGAACCTACTCTTATGTAATATGTGATCATTTGTTTGTGGTAACTGCTTCACAGGTTATGACTATTACACAAGAAAATGTTGGCCAGACAGACATTTTTACGAATACGGTATTGTATTCGTAACGTTATACAATTCAGGGTATTATTGGTGAATTTTACTGGTGTAGTACACGAAAGGGAAAGGACTCGGCAGTTACCGTTACTGTGTACCGGCGGTGCTAGTGTATACTGAATCCATTACCGTGTGTTGTTGCAGTTATATATATAGTAACTTGCTGCCGTTATTACGTAATAGTGGCATTGGTTAAATGTGGCACATCACTGTCCTGCAGGATTATGGTGCCTTCATTCAACCAAGACGGAATCTACTGTCTCTCGTTCTACTACAACATGAATGGCTTCCACATCAACAAGTTGCAAGTGGTCAAGCGCACATCTTCCGGTCAGCTGGTCAATTTGTGGATGAAGAACCGCAACCAAGGCACTCAGTGGCACGCTGCCCAAGTAACGGCAAACTTGTACAGCTCTGACCAGGTCAGTACAGCAGTTTACAGGTTCAGTTCGACAGTCAAATCTTCCTAATGACAATACTGGTGGTGGTCGTGATGATGATGATGATTATTATTATTATTATTATGACGGTGACTATGACGGTGATGGTGACGATGACTATGATGAAAACAAAACGATGACGATGACGATGACAATATCGACACAGATGATGATTATGATCATAAAGACGACGGTGGCGACGATGTCGACGACGGCGAATACCATAACGGTAATGATGACGATAAATATGACAACGATAGTGATAATATAGTCACTTCAACACAAAATACAATATAAATGTTTTATAAAAATAATATTGCTGAGAGTTCCAAATGATTTAATTCCAACTCCATGTTTGAACTAAACATATTTTTCACTTGCCTCATTTGATGTCACTTGCGATTCCACTTGCAACTGCTAAGAAAGGAGATCCTTAATAGTTTCTACCGAGAACCTTAACAAAGTCCACATCGTCAAACCAATAAACCTACTTTGGATGTCTCCTCTTCAGCTGGCATTCATCGGCATCCGGGGACACGAGTACTCGGGGGATATCGCCATCGATAACGTATCCGTCAGATCAGGAAGTTGTAAGCAAGAAGATGAAGTCGAGAGTCACTCCTAAGCCGTGCCACGTCATTTGAAGTCATCCGAATGTCACGTGTTAGCGCCGTACTGCAACCATCGATGTGACTGCATTCTATGGGTCGACAATTTTGTAATTATATAAATAATATGTATTAATTATATTATATATATATACCATATATATATATATATATACATACATACGTATATGTGTGTGTATATATATATATATATATATATATATATGGACGTGTTATGCGCAGGCGAAACGTCCATCTAATAAAGCGTTGTAGTTTGACATTTAAATAATAACCACGTAAATATTCTACAGTTAAAGACACTGGGTGTGTCAATTTATTTTTTATTTTTTTTATTTTTGTACCAGTAGCTGTAGCAGTAGCATAACGTACGGTTCAATCCATTTTAGCTGCGTATAACTAGTTGTTACTTTACCACCAAAGGTGAAAAAAGTGAACGCTGGATTACTACTACTTGGGCGTTCAGGAAATTTTATATGTTAACTTACGTTACAGATTAAGGCGAATAAAAGAGTGCCGTTTGAACCGCTGTTATTATGTTGTAACCAGAGCTATGCAAATAAACATTTTGTATCACACCGGATGTTTTATATTAATTTATTCAACGTTAATAAATCAAATGAAATGTATTACATCAACAATTGGATTAATTACACCTGTCGTAGCATTTGTGTGGCACATTGCAAGACACTATATTGACCACCATGCAGCAGATACTATACTTATATAATATCATCCCCACGCCAACTAACATTCATATTAAGGAACTCTCATTAATCCAGGTCACTCACTCACTCCCCCTCTCACTCACTCCGTCACTCCGTCACTCAGTCAATTAGTCACTCACTCACTTCCCCTCTCACTCACTTCGTCACTCAGTCACTTAGCCACTCACTCACTCCCCCTCTCACTCACTCCGTCACTCAGTCACTTAATCACTCACTCACTCCCCCTCTCACTCACTCCGTCACTCCGTCACTCCGTCAATTAGTCACTCACTCACTCCCCCTCTAATTCACTTCGTCACTCAGTCACTTAGCCACTCACTCACTCCCCCTCTCACCCACTCCGACACTCAGTCACTTAGTCACTCACTCACTCCCCCTCTCACTCACTCCGTCACTCAGTCACTTAGTCACTCACTCACTTCCCCTCTCACTCACTCCGTCACTCAGTCACTTACTCACTCGCTCGCTCGCTCGCTCACTCGGTCACTCACTCATTCACTCACTCACTCACTCACTCACTCACTCACCCTCTCACTCACTCCGTCACTCAGTCACTTAGTCACTCACTCACTCCCCTTCTCACTCACTCCGTCACTCAGTCACTCAGTCACTTACTCACTCGCTCGCTCGCTCGCTCACTCACTCACTCACTCCCTCTCTCACTCACTCCGTCACTCAGTCACTTAGTCACTCACTCACTCCCCCTCTCACTCACTCCGTCACTCAGTCACTCACTCACTCCCCCTCTCACTCACTCCGTCACTCACTCACTCTCTCACTCACTCACTCACTCCCTCTCTCACTCACTCACTCATTCACTCACTCACTCACTCCCCCTCTCACTCACTCCGTCACTCAGACACTTAGTCACTCACTCACTCCCCCTCTCACTCACTCCGTCACTCAGTCACTTAGTCACTTACTCACTCGCTCGCTCGCTCACTCACACTCACTCTCCCTCACACTCACTCCGTCACTCCGTCACTTAGTCACTCACTCACTCCCCCTCTCACTCACTCCGTCACTCAGTCACTTAGTCACTCACACGCTCGCTCGCTCGCTCTCTCACTCACTCGCTCGCTCGCTCGCTCGCTCACTCACTCACTCACTCACTCACTCACTACACTCACTCACTCTCTCTCTCTCACTCACTCACTCATTCACCCACTCACCCGCTTACTCACTCACTCATTTACTCACTCGGTCTCCCACTCACTCACTCACTCACTCATTCACTCACTCACTCACTCGCTCACTCGCTCACTCGCTCACTCGCTCACTCGCTCACTCGCTCACTCGCTCGCTCACCCACTGAACCACTAAGTCACTCACTCATTTACTCATTCAGTCTCCCACTCACTCACTCACTCACTCGCTCATTCACTCTCTCGCTCACCCGCTCACCCACTCACCTATTCACTCACTCACGTACTCAGTCACTCACTCACTCACTCACTCACTCACTCGCCCACTCACCCACTCATTCATTTTGGTAAGTGGGATCGAACTTTGTTGGCTCCAGCCATCTTTCTCCGCTTACTCCAGCCACGTATCATCCTTCAGACAGGTTTCTTAAACGTTTCCTTTGTAGCGCAGTATCCAGTCCTAAGGACTGCTCAAAGCGCCTTGCACTTTAGTCCCGGCAGACCTGTTCAATCGAACACGGTCTCGAATTATCTGGGAAGCATTCAATCACGCTGCAATTACAGCGCGAAGACTATTCGTACAAATATCTACCACTGTCTGTAGCGAGGTAATCAATGCTCCGTACTTCATCTTTGTGCCTTAGTAGCGTCAAGCAAATGTCAGCCTTCTTTCTTTTACCTTCTGTGTAACTGTTTTCAGTCAGTACTGAATACGATTCGCAGCATTCTTGCACAGCACCAATCTTGTTTTATATATGAATGGTCATGTTAGTGTCCACCATTTGCATCTGTAAAGGAGCACATTTGTAATTAATTCAACTGCTGGCACTATTTTCGCCGTTTATTTGATCGCTATTTTGTTGGCGATGAACGTCCACTTTAATGCTTGGTTTGGATTTGGCAGACTACGAAGTGATCACTTGTGGACCTAATTCTTTTGGACGCGGGTCTACACTATATTGTGTAAATAATAATAAAACATTCATTTCAATTCGAAACAGCCTCGCTAATGGCCTGCTGTTGATGCTAATGTGGTGTTTACATATATGATGAAACCACACTGCATTATAGGGGTGAACTGCATTGCGTGTGGCGCCCATGGAGTCTGTATTGGGAAAATGTGAACCCCCCCCCCATTGTGAAAAGCTGGCGATGGGCTTTTCTATGTATGTTATATGCTTATTATCATCAAGACAATAAAGTAATTCATTCATATCTTAGGTCTTACAAACAAAGTTAATATTCAAATTTCGTACACTACCAGTTCAATGTTCAGCTGCGATGAAACTAACACGACATATGGACTAAGCACGCAAGCGCCATTGCGTAGCGAAAGCGACGCTTGAATAACAAACAATGTTTTTTCCAAACTTTGCAATGCTTGCCGATATTACACAAACCGATCCAGATAGGTGGACAGATCAACAGGCTAGCATCATCAGATTTTGTTAGTATACATAATGTGTACATTGTTACATTACCTTTTGTTATTGTACATAATGTGTACATTGTTACATTACCTTTTGTTATTGTGCATAATGTGTACATTGTTACGTTACCTTTTCTTATTGTACACAATGATACCTCTACCTTGTATGAATCACAACTTCCATTACTCGTTGCAGACCTGGAGGCTATTTGTAATTGAATTGATCAACAAATTACATGAATTTTAATTGATATAATTAGCAAATTAAATTTCTCAGTACATAAAATGTTCACTTTTTAAGTTAGTATACATGTATGTGGGAATTGGAAATGAATTCATATAAGACTAGTTAATTGGCCATGTCTTCTTGTTTTATATACAGCACATGTGCATCATTTTGACACCTTGATCTGTGTTGTCTTTTGACTGTCAACATAAAGCATTACCTTGTAAGTTATATATTATGGTTATAGCACATGTTTCACAATAATAATGTTATATTTATTTTCCTGTGTTTTACTGATTGCCAGTAGTAGAACTAACACGCCAACTACTCTGTAATACAACATCTCTGCACAACAACATTTCACATAGACATACATTATTCTGTTGTATGCTGAATGTGAGTTACTAAATAAATATATTTATTCTATGTGATTGAATGTTCATTATACTATTCTCATTGCTCCTTGTTTATGGCAAAGGTCAATTTGGATTAATTGCAACCCAAGCAGTTGTGACATGCACTGTATCTGCATTCAGTATCCTCAGTCCAGCTCGTATGTTTACGTAGTCCGTCAGTTTGATGTGTTGACAACAAACTCTAGCGTTGTTATTTCTGTGCAACAAATAATATGATATGTTAGCTACATTACAAAATATACAAAATATTTTCTTACTTACTTTAGTTCAGTTAACATCCATGGGTTTGAGCTGGGGAACAAGGCCTGGCTACCCGCATTTTATAACTTTGAAATTTTGTTTTCATAATTATATTCCACAGTTCATCACAAATACATTGGCTAAAATAAATTGCAAAGATTTTTATAGCAATAAATAAATGGCAATGAACAATGGGCTATAGTTATGACTCAGGCATAAGTGTGAGGGAAGTTTTCTTTTTGTTGATACTGCCATATGCCAGGTGCTCTTATCATATTTATATTAAATTATACTAAATTAAAAATACATTTTTCTAAAATGTTGAACGTTTTATCACATTTTTGAGTATCATAACATGTAAAACATTTGTGTTACAGTTTGGCCACAATTAATTAAGTTACACCAATTATATCATATAAATAGGTATTCTGATATAATGATTTAACTATGATTATAAACCTAGAACAAGATCTGGAAATCATAAATTATAATGACCATCAGATAATATAGGTGCCCTGGGATATGACATGGTGAATTTCCCTCTATCAGGTTACAGTCTACACAGCAGACACCATTAGCTAACGCAATAAGCACAAACCTGATGCCAAAACCATACGCCAACCGCAAAGTTAATTGAGGTCTACGGCATAGCTTTTGCGATCCGATCAGAGGTTTACGCGGGATCTGCAGCTCGACTTCGCGTATGAACGCCAAACATGAATATTTCGCGTAAGTACAAACCGCCGACTTATTTCGTGCATAAATAGTTATGGTAATTCAAATGTAACTCTACAGAGTAATAGCTGCACTTTTTTAGGAATACGTGCTTACAAAGAAAGTTGAGTTATAAATTACATATATGCATGTTTGACGCCTTTTAAAAAGACCTAACATTTGCTTGTTTTCATCTGCAGTGGTGCAGTGAGGCGCAATAACAGTGCAATACACATTTCCACATGCTTAGCTTAGCCTTATGCATGGCTAAGTAAACCGGGAGACTAGAGCTTTTATTTATGTAAAAGGGCCAAAGTGTTTGACCCCATGTATTGGAGGAACCATCCCCCGACATCACAAAAATGGGTTGCTGCCGGGTCCTTGGTCCGTGGAATGCCCTCTAAATCACCCCTGAAATAGGCAAAAAAAGTACCTTTATTTGTGTGAACAGCGACAGAGCTAAAACAGTTTCAAAAGTTTCCCCGGTGTTCCCCGAGGTCAGAATGACCAATGACAGCAACTTTAGGGGGTGGACCCCCTGACAGCAGCCCCGAAGCGTGCCAAAAAGTACCTTTATTTATGTGAACGGCGCCAAGGCTAACAGAAGTTTCCCTGGTGTTACCCGAATATGAGATTGAGGAAACTGTATTTATTCGCGCAAACACCTAGTGGATTTCGTAGTCCGCAGATGGCGTCAATCGATATGCGGCAAAATGTATATCGAGTCGCTACGCAAATATCGTTTGTAGGTGTACGTATTTTGTAAGCTGATTATGATAGATGACTACATGCTATTCTGATTTTTTTATAAAAAAATTAAGGTGATGTACTAGTAATAAATTAATGTACTGATATATAGTATTCTGGCATACATAATATTATTGTTGTAGGCGATCTTTTAGTTTCCGACCTAACCATGAAAACGACATCTACAGCTGCAAAACTTCTCCTGACATATCTTACATACGTATACACACACTACGTTACAAAAACAATTTTCTTACATTCCCATAACGATCAAAAATCACAAAACAAACTACAGGTAAAACACGCCATCACCGGCAGCGACTACCCGTAGCTCCGCGATTACCGTAAAATCGATATTATGTCGAGGCGTCGCGAACACGTGCACGCGGAGTTCCTGTGTAAAGCTTTATCTTTATACAGGGACTCTACGCACACAGTAACGATGGCGCCACTGAACGAATTTCTGAGAAACTCATTTACTTAGCGACGTCTCGACATAATATGAAATTTACACTAACCGAGGAGCTACGGGTAGTCGCCGCCGGTGACACCGAGTTCTACTTACGTTTGTTTTGTGAATTTTGATCGCTTTGTGAATGTTAGAGTGTTGTTTTTGTAACGTAGTGTGTGTATGTATGTATGTATGCAAGATATGTGAGGAGAAGTTTGGCGGCTGTAGGTGGTCGTTTTCATGGTTAGGTCAGAAAGTAAAAGATCAACGCTTAACCCTCTGGTCAGTCTGGACATTGAAACGTATTGTCCACTTCACGCTGGTACAAATTGGTGGTAGAATGTGTTAAATCTTAAAAGTATACGCAACAATATCCCTGCTGTGTATCTACAGACTACACAAAGATATTGGGTAGTTGGCTCGCGAGCAAACTTAGTGTCCCGGTACTGAGTTAGTTTTCCATACAACTACGTAGTGACGCAACAGGTTATACAGGAAAATGTAAAGGCAATGCTTATAATACATACTTTTTATATATAGTGCATTATTTTTAGGCGAGCGATAGCTCTCGCTCCCTATCACTCCCGCTAATTGCTCATATAGGGAGCGATTTATCACTCTCGCTAATTGCCATTATCGCTCGCGTAGCCAGACCTGCTTCATGTGGTGCCTTCTAGCGGCAAAATATACACCCATTTGTTTGAAAGAAAGTGTTCTTGTCACGTAAATTAGCGTTGGCGCGCAGTTGCTGACGTTTCCAGAGCCATGATTTGGAGTTTGCTTATTGCTCAACGGGATTCTTATCGTCGTTTGACAGTCACAAATCATGAATCAGATGCAATTTTAGTAGCGGTGAAATTGAAACCCTGTCGACAGCTAGCGTCCATCCCATAAACAAAACAACGTCATCATCAGAGTCGTTACACTGCTGTCATTTTCTGTAACATCATCGCTAGTTTTATCAGCAAGCAACTTTTCAATATGTGCCAGCGCTTGATGTCCCGAATTGACCCGATCGAATTAATCTTGCGTTATGGATATCGTTATGGCATGGCTAACCTCGATGGCGTTTTGGCATGACTGGGCAGTAGCGTCACCAGACGAACAAACAGTACCGCCACCTAGCGGGGGGACATGTTGACAGTCCTAGGGACGAGGATCTTGTTCGTATCACATGGTAGCAAATGCATGGCGATGAAGACCAACGAGGAAGGACGTGTACAAACAGAGGAACCGAATCATCTCCAAGGTCAGCACGAGGAGGCCGACATACTCACTGTATTCCTTGCAAGCAGCATCTCCACCGGAAACATTCTGGTGAGGTCACCTGACACAGATGTATTCGTCATTCTTTTCGGGCTTGTCGAAAGGTCAGAAAGGATGAACATCATCCTGCATCCTGAATTATGGATCTGGAAACAACAGATACATTGACTTGACAATATAGCTGCCACCCTTGACGAAAGAAACCACGGATTCACGGATGCACTCGTAGGTATGAATGCTTTGACAGGATGTGACTTCACGTCCTGCTTCTTTGGAAAGGGCAAAGTGAAACCCTTTCAACTACTGGATACGGATGTAGTGCATCAACAAGTGATGACACTGTGGTCCCTGACCTCAGAAGCAGTGGACTACCAGCCATCACGTCATTTGTTTGTTCCTGCATGGGTTTAAGTGCACCGACGTCAACGAAGCGAGATACAGAGCCATCACCAGAATGAGTTGTGGGAGAGAGAAGGAGCCACCGGCCAAGATCCAGAAAATCAACTGTGCATCCCCCCTCCTTGTTGCAAGACTCTTATCAACCACATCATGAGAGCACACTTTGTTGCACGGATGTGGAAGAGGGCCAACCAGCCAGACCCGACTTGTGAGGCGAGGTCCACTGACTGTGGATGGACAGAGAAGTCAGGCAGTTTGGAGCTGGAGTGATTCCATGGGAGTTCACTGCCGGAATCTTTGTCAATAACTCCCGTTGATGCCGAGGACGTCGTCGGTGCGATGGACGGTGAAGATTCGGACGTCTGGACAGACGATGACAGTGGCGAGAGAGACTCTCTTATCTAAAAACTAGTCTTGCGTTTGTCATTTCTGTACTGATGATAGACCTTTTTTCAAAATGTATCCATGCGTCATCACTTTAATATAAAAACGAGGCTAATCTGGCATCTCCTTTCGCGTCTCTAGCAACTGTAAGTGAGCAACGTGGTTTTGTTTTGTTTTCCCTGTTGCTTCTCCGATTCCAGGAAAGAAAACACTCTATAATTCCATTATTCCGCAAAGGATATTGATCTACAAAAGGTGTGGTTAAAAAAGATTAAAAGAGATCTCGGTACACATCTCCAGATATGAATGTAATAGTGATCATTGTTTAGTATTGTTGCGTGTCCTAAGTTCGCACTTCGTCCAATTCAGTGTCCCCTTAGTATAGCGTCGTGTTTTTTATCTTCTGTTTGACTGCTCCGGTGAACATTTATATTGAACTTGCAGCTCCAACAGGCAATAAACCTGGCTGGTATGACATACAGGCAGTATTTGTGTTTATAGACGATTACATTTGAGAAAAACCAACACAATACCTGATTGTCACGGACTTTCGCGATGGACAAACTTGGGCAACTGTAGTTTACATACTTACCTTGCATGATGTGGTCATTAACACAAATTGTGCGTAACTGCCCCACAACTGGTAAATGTCCCATGTCCCGCCGTTGGTAACTGACCCAACGTAGGTAAATATCTCACCACAGGTAACTGTCCCCTATACCATCACAGGAAATTGTCCTACCAAAGGTAACTGCCCCACTACAGGTAACTCTCCCCTGTACCACCACAAGTAACTGTCTCCCACTACAGGTAATTGTCCCCAGTTCCAACGCAGGTAACTGTCCCACCACAGGTAACTGTCCCACCAGAGGTAACTCCCCACAAGTAAATGTCCCCTGTCCAAGTACAGGTAACTGTCCCACCAGAGGGAACTGCCATCTCTCCTACTGCAAGAACATATTTCAACAGTTATCCTGTCGCGTCTGTACTGACGATTGTGTGCTGAATATATATGAACAGTTACCCTGTCACGTCTGTACTGATGATGTTCGTGGTAAAGATATAATATTAACAGTTATCCTGCCGCGTTTGTATGTACTGATAAGCAGAGTGAACAGTTATCCTGTTGCGTCGATTGAACGTGCTGAAGATATGTAAACAGTTGTCCTGAGCGCCTGTACTACTGGTGGACGTGCTGAAGATATAATTATGAACAGTTTACCTGTCGCATAGTCCTTTGCATCAGTAAGTTAATTTGTTATGACGCAATTGTATTGTTAAAGGGATTCTTCGAGAATGTTAATATATTTGTAATGCACGCAATTATTAGGTAATCCAGTTAATAAAATTATTTCATGTAATTATATGCCTTTATTTAATTATAATTATGTTTTATTAATCACTAATGATCCTGACAATATATCGAAAAAATAACTCTGCGTACGCGGAGTTTCTGCTTTGGACCCACCTTCACGATCCGTATAAGGCATGCTCATGAATATTCGGGACTGTCGGCAGTCAGACTTCGAGTTAATAGATGCAAGAAATACGTCATCAACATGTGTGTATATGGATTAGCCACCGCCATGCGAATGTGTCCTGACCGATAAAATTATCAAAATGAAACGTGGACCAGCTGCTGTTTATGTCACAGATTCAGCAAAGAAAATTATATGGAATAAACGGATAATTAACATAGCGACAGTTCATGACAGACGGATTGATTTAAAAGAAAAACGCCACCTCTCCAAGCACGAAGTCGAAGCCGCCGATGCCGATGCGCTGACGATGTCATATTGAATGATTGGCATTGTTTTTGTTGGAATATAAAAACTATGATAATATCATGTTCCTTTTTCGCTAGGTACATCTGGCTATACATTTTGAAGTGAAGTTTTAATGAAACATTTAGATAACAGAAACTTACTGAAGCCGAGAAACATTCAATAATGAAACCATTTTATTTGCACCATAAATCCAGCTGCTATTTCCGTAAGCAATATAAATACTTTATACATCACTAAAATAATTTACGGTACTAAAGTAGGATAGGTGGTTATGTCATCTTCATCATACATTTTGTGGCCACAATCAACTTGCTTATTATTTTGCCGCTCTTTGGGGGTTGCGAGGAGGTAGAATTTAATTTTGCCAAGAATACTTTCCTATCTACATAAGGTTTAATTTTTGTTTTAAAAATGTAGATCTACAAAGCACATAACATTATTGTCTACAAAATATTAAAATATATTGCATCAGTGTAAAAACATGTTTTATTTTATACTGGGAGTACAAAAATAATTATTTGTTCTGCCCATCATTTAGAGTAAAAGATATTGAATTTGTTTCTCTCGAACTCCTGTTTCGATAACAAATAAAATGGCCATTGTATGATGGAAATAAAGTTATAAAATTAAAAAACTTTAAAAGTAACGCATATTCTAAAACACTGTTTACATTCATCATTGGTGTATTTAGCTCAAGAAGATCCTTAAAACATTTTGAATGTTGTGGAACATTTATATTTTATGAATTTTCAAAATTATTGTAAAATAAACTTTGTTGACACCTTTTTATACACTACTCCCAGTATAGTTCACATAACACTTGAAGAATATGCTGTAGAACACAATCCAAACATGATGAGCATAAGAAAGCATAAATTGTATTATGTACTCCTACTTTGCAACGTAATGACAGGATGATGCGCATTTGGATGCACAAATCAATCGATTGCACAAATCCTTTTGAAACGTAGTGATGTACATATTCCCAGCAGAAGCCACACGGAACTAATGTGGCAGAACAAAGTGAGACATCTTCTTCACTACTGTGTCAGTTAACATATTGTCCTATTAATAGCACTGCTATGCATTTTGATACACAAAGCTATAAAATGCACACATCCATTTGAACCTCGAAGTGAGGTACAACTTCCCAGTAGATGTCGTACAGAACAGAAGGGGCAGAACAGTCAGACATTATCTTATGTCAGGTGACCCATTGTCCAATTAATGGCACTGTTAAGTAGAGCTCTTCAATTTCCTCTTTCCATCAGCTCAGCTATTTCCAATGTTCCTGCAAATAAACAAAATTGAATTTAGGAAACTGAGCCTAACTATGAGTTAACTAACTCAACACTGTGCAGATTAATTCATTTTAAATATTGGATTATGGAACTTATCACCACGTGTATATCTTGCTAAATGGAAAAGAAATACAAGAGAACCTTGTTATGTTGATTCAGTCAGACTAAAATCCCAATCCATTGCTTTGGCCAACTTTTAATTTGCCTCTAAATAATTACCTGCATGCATTGGTCATATACAGAGCATTCCAGATAACTCGAACTCACATAAATGATTTTTTGCTAAGTTAAGTCAATCTTTTCCTCGGTTCAGGGCAACGGTCCCAATAAGGGGACCTTCTGATAACTTTCTAGTTATCAAAAATTCCACTTATTAGTATTTTCATGGGTTCCTGGAAGTTCGACCTTATCCAGAGTGCACTGTATATTTTCTTTTATTCTTGCTCTAATAATTAATGTTGTATATAATTATACATATGGGCCATTCTCGTGAAAATGTACAGTAACATGTCAAAAATAAATGTTTAATTTGTTTTTAGCGAGTACTATTATTATCAAATGTGCTATTCACATGAAGCAGCACAATTTGATCTGATCTATTATTATATTTTAAAAATATATTCATGGATAAAAACTTATGTGTACTAGAGTGCAGATCTGCTGGTGTCCAAAATTCGTGCATCGCAAAATTCCGTGGCAACATGGATTTGTGTACTTTTTAACAAACCTAAAACGTTTACCGGTACATGCCAGCCAGGTTTACTAACAATCGTAGCTGTATCATTAAAAACAGTCTGTGAACGTAAGAATCTCACATTTTTATATTTCGATTCAAATAAGTGGGGAAACGGGGACTTTTCAAAAACGGCTGATTGGAATTTGGAAGGGCAAGACATACCAAAATCCCAGATTTAGGCAACAAAATTACATCCACGACCAGGTTAATCCTCTTGCTATAGTTGCATATACTGATATTTTAGTGTGCATTTTCGTTCACTGCATGTCAAATACCGGACAATGCAGTTTTACTAACTAGAAAGGCGAGACCCTTGCCTAAGGCTGTGTTATTTACTGTAGTAGAGGCACCACAGACTCAGTCCCAGCGGCATCTGACACTGACAGCGATTGCAGCCGTCCGCGTCGGCGGACGTTATAATTATATTTAATCGAAACGTTACTTGGCTGACGGTGTACTGGTCTGGAAGGAGGTTCCTGTCTGAGAGTAAGTTCCGGTTCCGTTTTGCGTAGTGCGCATGCGATTGTACATGTCAAAGGTTAGCGCCTACTTTCGGCCCGCAGCTATATGGTCTGGAAGGAGGTTCCGGTCTGAGAGTAAGTTCCGGTTCCGTTTTGCGTACACACAGTACATGTCAAAGGTTACCGCCTATTTTGGGCTAGCTTAACACGGTGTTTGCCGAAAGAATGTGTGATCCAATTATATTATAGTTTACGTTAATGATACGGTTACTTTTGTAATTGTTAGTATACATAACAAAACCTCATAATTAGCATAACTTGTGGTTATTTGCAAACAAAATTTGTTTTATTTTGATGTCATTGTCTCAGAGCGTTGACGTTGTGTATCTTACGACTTCGTTTTTTCCTAGTTTCCTAGTTGTTTCCAGCACTCGGCAACGTTCTATTAACTGACTAGTCTGTATATATTGTGGTTACAATGTTATGATCTTATGAGGTCTCATTCAACTAGCCAGCCTTTTTCAGAACATTATCGCCAAGCCGACCTTTCTATGCTGGCACTGAGGGTGGTCACTGCCAGGGTGCTTGTCGTCCTCAGTGGTTCTTTTACGTCCCAAATTGAGACGAGACCGACATTAACGTGATCTCCGATTCACGAGGGATACACAGTCCCCAATGTTGAGAGCCAGGTTTTTACACCACATATACCATACCTGCCCGGTCCGGGTATTGAACTCGGGGCGCCGGCATGTCAGGCGGATGTGCTAACCACTACACTATCGCGCGCCCCGTCACACAGAGCTGCAGTTTTCAGCGCTGTTTATACGCACAACGGGTTTTGTGGTAAACATAAATATCCGCATTTTAAATGACATGACAGTTTTCAGCGCTGTTTATACGCACAGCGGGTTTTGTGGTAAACACAAATATCCGCATTTTAAATGACATGACACATCCTTATCTCCGTCAGTTTTCATGTATGATGCTGAAATTTTGTGTATAATCTAGCAGGCCCATTGGGGGTGGTTCGTAGATATAGATTTTTAAAAATTCGTCGGGGTGGGAATCTTGGCGGGTAACAATTTATAAATGACACACATCTCTGTTAATTTGACATATATGAAGCTGAAATGTTTTGTGTGATCTAGGGTGTCCATTGGGGTAGTTTGTACATATAGGTTTTTTTCGAAATTCATCCAGGTGGTTGGGGTCACAATTTTAAAATGCACTTATCTCTGTCATTTTGTCATGTGTGGAGTTGAAATTTTGTGTTTGATCTAGCAAGGCCATTGGGATCTAGATATTTAAAAAAAAATCAAAATGTGGGGGTCACAATTTAAAAATGGCACTTATCTGGGCCAGTCATGCCTGTATGGGCAGACATTTTTATGCGATCTAGCGTACCCATTGGGATAGTTCGTAGTTTTATATTTTTTCTAAATTTGTCCGGGGTGGCGGTCTGGCGGTCACAATTGTAAAATAGCACTTATCTCCAACAGTTTTGGAAATATGGGGCTGACATTTTGTGTGCAGTGTAGAAGTCCCATTGAAGCACTTCAAAATTCGTACGGAGTTTGGGGATCTTGGGGTCATCATTTCCAAACAGTTTTTCCCAACGCAACTCCGGGTAACTCAACAATTCTTTAATAATACATTTATAGAAACGGGTCATGCATTCATGACTTACATAAGTAAACATTTATTATCATGTCAACGTGTATAATTATACAAATAGTATTATTAAATGAAATATAAAATGCAAAAAAATTATTTATTTACACAGATCAAAACTAGCCCTTTGTATAATACTGTGATGTTTCATCAGACAAGTGATCAAATGCAATTATTAAAAAATAAAACTATTGTTACAAATAATTATTAACTCGTAGATAACATTAACCTTTCTGGTCATACATATTTACGTCACATTATAGACAATCTATTGTAATGTAAATTAAACTGAGGAGATCCTTATGAAACTAAAGCTGTGATTGTTATTACGTTAAACAAATAGGAATACACTAAAATTATTGGCATACATTTACAAAGAACCAAACCATGTAGCCCGTTATATAACGCTGCACTCGCTTGCAATACAACATTGCTACAAATAAAGCATATAATAATATGTAATCAGTCAAGTAATATAAAATTCAATTATTCAGAAATAAAACCATTGTCACATGTAATCATTAATTCATATATAGCATGACTGCATGACTGTAATAATAATAAAATAAGATATTTTTATAGCGCCATAATCACACAGTGCTCTACGGTGCTTTACAATACAATCATAATACCAAACCTGTATAGTTAGATCATTAAAGTATTAAGTTAAATATCATAAAAACAATGCAACAAAGAATCGTACATTGAATTAAAAAACAATTTAAATATAAGGGCATTATACCTAAAACATATATAATGAATAAACTCATTTAAATAATAAATTACACTAAGAGCCATCACATAATAGGATGAGGTGGGATTAAAATAGTAAGATGACAAATTAAAGTATATATTCAGTGACTGCATGTGCCATTACTGTTTCTTGTATTGCAGGAACTCTGCTAATACTGCCTTTCTCAAAAGCATCGACATGGCACTGGCGTATCTTGTGAGGTGGTACTCCAACGTTGATGGCCTTTGCATACTGGAATACAGGTACGCATTAATGTTAACATTTCCTTACATAAATAATACACTCATCTGAAAACTTATCATCCCTTAATAACATACATAGATACAGGTCACAATTTTCCTTTGCTAATTCTGTGAACTATAATACTTTATAAAAACCTATTTGGTAGTGTGATAACATGCTCAATGTTACTGTAAGCGAGCTGGCAATTAGTGTGTATCATGTGAAGTTTTCATCCGTACATCAGTGAGGGACGTTTTATGTAACCAGTATTGCGAAAAACTGTTCAAATATATAACATAGCAAATGTCATGTAGGAATATGCCAGGAAACAGACTACTGTGTCTGTGTATATAGCACCATGTGGAGGATTGGCACATTTGCTGTTTTTTTTCAAATTGGCAGGAATTTATTGTCTTAATATATCCTAAATTACAATTAATTGTAAGACCTAATTGTCTCTCAAATGATGCTCACCATCATTGTGGACACACCACAACTGTGGCTGAGAGGAAGCAGGTTCAAATCCTATGTGGCGGTGTCAAATTTTGGGAAAGTTCATTTACTCTGCATTGCTTCAGTTCACTCAGCTGTATGACTGAGTACCTGGCTATAGACAGTGGTGGATATTTGTGTACGAATAGTCTTCACGCATTAATCACAGCGTGGCTGAATACTTCCAAGAGAAGTCGAGATTGAACAGGTCTGCCAGGGAGTAAAGTGTAAAACGCATCGAGCAGTCCTAAGGACTGGATACTGCGCTATATAAGAATTTACATTTGTTAACGTATAATTATCTTATTTGTTAAACAATATGGATGCCAAGACGCCACATTATGGTATTTATAAAATATAACACAACACAATAATTAAATACCGAGTATAAAATATTGTTCTATGATCAATCACTTTTATTACAACAAAGTAATTCAATATACTATGAAGATTTCTTCACATAAAACAATTTGGCATGCTTGCATACCTAAACTTATTTAGTGCAGGAAACATCAAAGAATATTGAGAGCAGGCATGGGAAACTAACTTTGAAAACTATTTAAAATACATCAACTCAGATATTTTCCAGATAAATTAATTAATATCATACGGTTATTAGGTCAATTAAATTAAATTAACCTCCCAATTTTTTTCAATAAAATCAAATTAACAAATAACTTTCATTTAATTAACATTCAATTTAAACTAACTTCAATTAAATTAGAAATCAACTTGAACTCACCTGACGATTAATTTTAAGACAAAAAGAACACATTATCTGCTAAAGAGGCTAACTGGAACTAATGTCTGTAACAGGCCAAGCAAGCTAATAAAGCACAATGACATTGTACAAACTTATCTAAAACTTGAAAGTACAATATGAGAATTTAAGTTAAATACTGTATAGCTGGATTGTGTTCACTTTCACATTTTTAACCCAGCCCTGATGTGCCTTATCACCCACTGGACATTCACAGTTCACCCAGCTCAGTCACTGACTGTCCCTGGCTGGAGATTTGAGATTGTGCAAACAATTGCCTGAACCTAACTAATTGCTTTCATGTCAGTTGGGTCACTGGCTGCTACTAGTGTGCACTTAGAATTTACATCTAATGACAACAGGCCTGTGAAAACCACCTGAGGCATAACATTGACTTAGAATCAAGCTTGCATATTATGCATGTGGGTAGTTTTCATCTTACAGCTTGAACCTGGAGCACCAAACGTTTAGGATTTAATATACGACCCCCACAATAGGGTCGTTTCAAGATACTCCATATATTTATATATGGGAGACATCACCAGCACATATCATATATTTAGATTTTCAGAAAGCTTTTGACAAAGTGCCACATCAACGATTACTACTTAAACTATAGGTCCATGGCATAGGAAATGGTATAATTAACTGGATAAAAAAATGGCTGATTGACAGAAGACAACGGATAGTAGTTGATGGGGAGGATTCAAACTGGAAATCAGTTTTGAGTGGAGTATCACTGGAATCAGTACTGGGACCTATATTATTCTTAATATATATCAACGATTTGGACAATGATTTAACAAGAAAGGTGTTTAAATTTTTGAATGATACAAAAGTGTCCAGAAGGATTAAACGTTATGTAGATAGAGAGCATTTACAAGATGATCATGACAGGTTGATCAAATGTTCTGAAAAGGGGCAAATGTGGTTACATTTTTTGAAATGTATATGCCTCCACACAGGACATGGGAACGAAGATGTAAAATATAAATGGGGGGTACTGTATTAAGTACAACTGTAAAAGAAAAGGACTTTGGGTTAACCTCTAGTGCTGAGATGAAGGTTTCTAAGTAGTGCGGAATTGCAGCTACAAAGGGAAATAAATCCTTGGATTAATTAGGTGAAATATAGTGTATAAGGAAAAAAAAGAACAGTAGTTAGGCCTCAATTAGAATATTGTATACAAGCGTGGAGGCCATATCGCAAGAAGGACATAGATATGCTACACAGAGTACAGAGGAGAGCGACTAAAACGATACCAAAACTGAGGGATCTTAGTTATGAAATACACCTAAAAGAAGATGGTTTAACAACACTAGAGTCCAAGAGATTGAGAGGAGATGAGACGGAAGTGTTTAAAATATTGAATGATTATGAAAATATTGATAGAACTACTTTTTACTCAGTTAGGAAGGATAGAAGTACTAGAGGACATGAAGTTATATTAGTAAAGGAGGAGTGTTGATTAGGTATAAGAATGTTCTACTTTTCACAAAGGACTGTAAATGAATAGAACAGATTATCTGCTGATTGTGTGGGTGTTTGCTGCGTGAATATGTGTAAACGTACAATCGACACACCTCAGAAGGGCAGGATGCAGAAGGGTTGGATAAAAAGGGTTGGGCTCTCAATAAGCCAAAAGGCTTCCTTGTCCACCTGCCATCTAGAGTTAATTCTCTGTGTGGCAATCTTGTTAGGTGAACAATGAAGGTATGGGGTAAATCAGTTGTTTGGATCTTTTTTCAATGGACTATATCTGATGCTTCAACTGTTGCATCATTGAAAGTAATTTTAATTAAATATCAACATAAACGTACTCGCAGATGCAATGTATCGGTCAATAAGCCCATGCCAGGGGTAATTGTGCACAACAGTTTGTGCATTTACCTGGCGGATTTGAACCACCAACAGATACCGAGACATTAGCACCTACAGGTGTACTCTTAATTTAAAATAAACAATGTTAAAAAGGAAACCACTGTTTCAAGTTTCAACTAAAAACAGACAACTTAATAAAGGCCATTTACAAAATTTGCAGATGCTGCAAAATAGTATTGTTCATTTGTTACAATTATCAGTAAAGCTTACTACATAAATGATGGATGAAATTACCAACACAAGTTACCTGATGCTGCACTGCCATAGCCTAGGGCAGTAGGGGTCTAAATTCTAGTGATAAGGGCCTGAGCAAACTATGCAGAGCATGTCATAATTCACTTGAAACAATTTAGCACTACAAAGTCTACCAAGTCAGTATGATACAATTAATTAGTAAATTCCTTACTGTCATGTAACAGTATTCCCACACACTGTCAATAAGCTTACGTGTCACTGTGTCTACTTCTGAGAAAGGAAATATCACTTTATTCATACACAAATACAGTACAGTGTGACAATAACAATGTAAGTACCTGTGCTAAATGCAATACTAATAGCGAGTAATTGTCCATTATTTATTAATCTATTTAATTCATTAATTACACTATATATGGTCAAATACATTGGTATTTAGGTTGGTGTACATTTTAGTGGTAGGCTAGGCCTATACAATTTTAGGTAAAACGATTGTTTACTAGCGTTAATAATTTCAGCTGAAAGAATATTCACAAAATATAATTCACAATTAACCAATTTCAAGTAGCACTTATCGTGGGGGCCAGTGTATTAAGGTTTGGCTCCCATGGGCATGGAATGTAAATTTTATGTGACACAAAGTAGTGACAAACTAGCAGTACATTTGGTCATGTAAGACTGAAGCCATTTGACATCTTAGGTTGAGTGCAATTTTTATTAATATTTGTCAACAAGTAATCACCAACCTGTAATGTCTGTCATAGGTGTCTGTTTTGTCAAAGGAATATTTATTTATGGTCCAGGAAATCAAGAGGTAGAACCCACAGAAAGATAAAAAATAATAACCATTCTAGGTAATAAACGGTGGGCCTGCAGAGCAGCTGTGTTAATAGCCACGTCATTGCGTCCAGCCATCGTTTCATAGTTATACTTCTGTCAAAAAATTAGGCCCCTATTCTGACACCTATATCATTTAAGTCAAGAGACCCATATTAATAGACTGGCTTATGGCATAGTATAATATACGCTAGGCTACAGACTATTTGTCTGGCCCTGGGGCTGGACTGTCTACTCACCGTCTACTTGATTGATATTTGCCATGCTGCGTAGCTTTCAAGACAGCATTGCGCATTCGCTTTTCACACACCAAGAATGTTTACATCAATGCATGCAATATTTGGCTATGCTTATACTCTCGCACACACTTTACTAACTTTGCATACATGACATGCACGTACTCATTAACGTCCACTTGATTTTACTGGTATACCTGCCACTTCTAAAACATGTCAGATTTTGTTGATATCCACATAATGGAAACCATTAAAGCATAACCTCCAACCTATGAGTAGCAGGCTTTCCAAGCTGGTTCAGTGTGGTGTATGACAATGAGCCAGATATATTGTGTACACATATATATGCTGGATGACGATTTGAAAGTGGTGACCTGGAGATACTTTTGTAAGCTTTTCCGAAAGGTTAGTTGCTTAGTTAATTAACATAATTTTATGTAAAATTCCTTTTGTAAATTATATTTAAAGGAAATACATAAAATATCAAGTCTTAGTTAAGATTTTTGTATTGTACAAGATTATATTTTCACATTTCCTTCAGATCAAAAAACTGTCACACAAATTTATTCAATGACCTTTACATAAGTGTCCATAACGCCAATTTGTATCACATTGTGTTGAAATCGGTATGGCTGTCTATCTCTTAAATAGACTTTTCCAATGGTGTATCACAATTGCCAATCTGATGAATTATTGCATTTTCACCGACCTCCCTACTGTAGACAGTGGTCACACGCAGATGTACGATCCTGTTCAGCAACATAGGGGGCAAATAGGTCGGTGGAGTAACGGTCGCTACAGCAAACGAAAAATTATTAATTGTATATCTCAGTTACCGAGTGCGTCGAGCAAGGGTCAAAGTTGATGTAACTCGGTCGCCGTGTACTGGTCTGGAAGGAGGTTCCGGTCTGAGAGTAAGTTCCGGTTCCGTTTTGCGTATTGCGCATGCGATTGTACATGTCAAAGGTTAGCGCCTACTTTCGGCCCGCAGCTGTATGGTCTGGAAGGAGGTTCCGGTCTGAGAGTAAGTTCCGGTTCCGTTTTGCGTACACACAGTACATGTCAAAGGTTAGCGCCTATTTTTGGCTAGCTTAACACGGTGTTTGCCGAAAGAATGTGTGCTAGTTTACGTTAATAATACGGTTACTTTTGTAATTGTTAGTATACATAAAAACCTCATAATTAGCATAACTTGTAGTTATTTACAAACAAAATTGTGTTTTATTTTGATGTCATTGTCTCAGAGCGTTGACGTTGTGTATCTTACGACTTCGTCACGTAGAGCTGCAGTTTTCAGCGCTGTTTATACGCACAGCGGGTTTTGTGGTAAACACAAATTTCCGCATTTTAAATGACATGACACATACTTATCTCTGTCAGTTTGGCATGTATGAAGCTGAAATTTCGTGTATAATCTAGCAGGCCCATTGGGGGTGGTTCGTAGATTTAGATTTTTTAAAATTCGTCGGGGTGGGAATCTTGGGGGGGGTAACAATTTATAAATGACACATATCTCTGTTAATTTGATAATTATTATGTATAAAGCTGAAATTGTGTGTGTGTTCTAGGGTGTCCATTGGGGTAATTTGTACATACAGGTTTTTTTTCGAAATTCATCCAGATGGTTGGGGTCTCGGGGAGGTCACAATTTTAAAATGGCACTTATCTCTGTCATTTTGTCATGTGTGGAGTTGAACTTTTGTGTTTGATCTAGCAAGCCCACTGGGATCTAGATATTGACAAAAAATTCAAAATGTGGGGGTCACAATTTTAAAATGACACTTATCTGGACCAGTTATGCCTGTATGGGGCATATATTTTATGCGATCTAGCGTACCCATTGGGATGGGTACGCTAGATCGTTTATATTTTTTTCTAAATTTGTCCGGGGTGGCGGTTTGGGGGTCACAATTTAAAAATAGCACTTATCTCCATCAGTTTTGGAAATATGGGGCTGACTTTTTGTGTGCAGTCTAGAAGTCCCATTGAGGCACTTCAAAATTCGTACGGAGGGTGGGGATCTTGGGGTCACCATTTCCAAACAGTTTTTCCCAACGCAACTCTGAGTAACTCAACAATTCTTTAATAATACATTTATGGAAACGGGTCATGCATTCACGACTTACATAAGTAAACATTTATTATCATGTCAACGTGTATAATTATGTGTGACATAACAGTTCAAATAGTATTATTAAATGAAATATAAAATGTAAAAAATTATGTATTTACACAGATAAAAACTAGCCCTTTGTATAATACTGTGATGTTTCATCAGACAAGTGATCAAATGCAATTATTAAAAAATAAAACTATTGTTACAAATAATTATTAACTCGTAGATAACATAGCCTTTCTGGTCATACATATTTACGTCACATTATGGGCAATCTAATGTAATGTAAATTAAACTGAGGAGATCCTTATGAAACTAAAGCTGTGATTGTTATTACGTTAAACAAAGTAACATAAAACAACAGGAATACACTAAAATGATTGGCATACATTTACAAAGAACCAAACCACGTAGCCCGTTATATAACGCTGCACTCGCTTGCAATACAACATTGCTACAAATAAAGTATATCATAATATTTAATCAGCCAAGTAATATAAAATTCAATTATTCAGAAATAAAACCATTGTCACAAGTAATCATTAATTCATATATAGCATGACTGCATGACTGTAATAATAATAATAAAATAAGATATTTATATAGCGCCATAATCTACGGCGCTTTACAATACAATCATAATACCAAACCTGTATCGTTAGATCATTAAAATATTAAGTTAAATATAATAAAAACAATACAACTAAGAATCGTACATTGAATTAATAAATAATTTAAATATAAGGGCATTATACCTAAAACATATATAAATAATATATAATATATTTAAATAATAAATTACACTAAGAGCCATCAAATAATAGAATGAGGTGGGATTAAAATAGTGAGATGACAAACTAAAGTATATAGTCAGTGACTGCATGTGCCATTACTGTGTCTTGTATTGCAGGAACTCTGCTAATACTGCCTTTCTAAAAGCATCAACATGGCATTGGCGTATCTTGTGAGGTGGTACTCCAACGCTGATGGCCTTTGCATACTGGAATACAGATACACATTAATGTTAACATTTCCTTACATAAATAATACACTCATCTGAAAACATATCATCCCTTAATAACATACATAGATATAGGTCACAATTTTCCTTTGCTATTTCTGTGAAATATAATACTTTACACAAATCAACTTGGTACTTGGTAGTGTGATAACACGTTCAATGTTACTGTAAGTGAGCTGGCAATTAGTGTGTATCGTGAAGTTTTCATTCCTACATCAGTGAGGGACGTTTTATGTAACCAGCATTGCAAAAAACTGTTCAAATATATAACATAGCAAATGTCATGAAATATGCCAGGAAACAGACTACTGTGTCTCTGTGTATATAGCACCATGTGGAGGATTGGCACATTTGCTGTTTTTTTTCAAATTGGCAGGAATTTATTGTCTTAATATATCTTAAATTACAATTAATGGTAAGACCTAATTGTTTCTCAAATGATGCTCACCATCATTGTGAACACACCACAACTGTGGCTGTCTTCCTGCTGACCACATCTTACGTTTATGGCTGTCCATGTCTCCAATGGCAAGCCCAGCTTTGCATTTCTCGCTTGCGTGTACTGCCTGGAAGAAGGACAGAAATCCGTTCATACTTATCAGTCATTTTGCAGCTTAATTCGGGCATCTCTTAAAAATAACGGACCTACAAATGCAGAAACAATATCCATACTATCCAGATATCACAATTATTTGCAAATTGTATTGAAACTATAGTCTGACTACAGGGGCACATGTTAAAATAATTTACATAGTCGTGCATAAAACATATCACTAACCAACAGCAGGCATGACTGAAAGGCTTGTTACCATAAACACTGCAGTAGGCAACAAGCCCTGTCTCCACTGTTTTACTACACCAATGAAAACATGGACATGTGTAAAGACACACATAATCAGTAAGTGGTGTTATAGCAGTTGTTAACCAACATAGGGCTAGAAACTATAAGAAAGTGATTGTAGTGCACACAAGCAGTAGGAATGGTTACACTGGTAATACTTACTGCCATAGGGCGACAAACTTGTTTCGTCTCGTCTCCTGTGGCAGTGAGTCCAGCACTGCGACTGTCTTGTCCTGTGCATTTGCCACCAGCAGGAACCAATGGTTCTGGTGGCAGATGGGCAGCATGATCCAATGGTAGTTGGCAAAGCATATCTATGGAAACAAAGTAACACACATTACTGCTTGTAAAAAAAACCAATAAGTGTAAGGATATCACAGTGAACAAAATCAGACTAACTCACTCAACAATGTACAGGTGGTCGAAACTGAATAATATAATATTAAGACATTTATTAGCCTAAGCTACAAATAACATAGTTAAATAATTTACAGATAATCAAATATATTAGTATTTTTGATTATATTTTAAATAAAATGTGTGTTATTTATAGTTTCTACATGGTGTTCCATTATTTTGACTTCTGGCAGTTTAGTTCAACACCAGCTTACATTTTTGTTACAGTTCATCACATCATACTATATCTATACTATTTCTTGTGTGTGAATTGATTGGAAATAATGCTCACGGAAAACCTCCACATGGACATAATTCCCGTCATGGACATAGCATGTCATGGACAAAATCCATAATGAACTTAGCCCCTAACAGTATGTTATTGTCATATGTTTAGTTTTGTTTTACAATTATTATGTCACATATTAGCACTTCATATGCATTTGATAGAATAAATAATAATGACATCAGTAACTTTGTATCATTCTTGGTCATGGGTTTTGTGCATGACAGATTTTTACTATGACAGGTTACGTTCTAGTCTCATGAACAACTACTAACCTGGTCAAACAGCCATGTCGTGAACTGACCCATATCCAGCAATATTGCCAAAAAACAGGGTAGTATGTAAACATCACTGTTTTCTGTGGAGAGCTTGCCAAGATATGCATGTATTACCTGTAACAATCAATTGTCACTTTCAATATATTTAATTAGACATTAGACAAACTTACTTTAGAAATTTAGCCACACCCAATAAGGTAGGTGGACATATCACCATAATGGTGTTTATGAATAATGAAAGAACTCTATGTCAAAAAAACTATCATGTTTATATTGCCTGTTAATACAGTGTAAATGCACTCAACCTATTCAACCTTTTGAACATATGTGTATATGTATGTGTGTGTGTGTGTGTGTGTGTGTGTGTGTGTGTGTGTGTGTGTGTGTGTGTGTGCGTGCGTGCGTGCGTGCGTGCGTGCGTGCGTGTGCGAGAGATGTATGTATATATATACATGCACGTTTTTGAAGAAAATAACATACTTGGTCATTTAGCCATTCCCCTGGTGAAAGGGTGATCAAGTCTTTTGATGTCATGCTGATGCCACCAACTGTCACCTTAGCAGGAAGACTGTGTGGAGTCTGTGATGCAGGAAGACTGTGTGGAGTCTGTGTGGAAAGAAGACTGTGTGGAGTCTGTGTGGAAAGAAGACTGCGTGGAGTATGTGATGCAGGAAGACTGTGTGGAGTCTGTGTGGAAAGAAGACTGCGTGGAGTATGTGATGCAGGAAGACTGTGTGGAGTCTGTGTGGAAAGAAGACTGTGTGGAGTCTGTGATGCAGAAATACTGCGTGGAGTCTGTGTGGAAAGAAGACTGTGTGGAGTCTGTGTAGAAAGAAGGCTGTGTGGAGTCTGTGATGCAGGAAGACTGTGTGGAGTCTGTGTGGAAAGAAGACTGCGTGGAGTATGTGATGCAGGAAGACTGTGTGGAGTCTGTGTGGAAAGAAGACTGTGTGGAGTCTGTGTGGAAAGAAGACTGTGTGGAGTCTGTGTGGAAAGAAGAGTGTGTGGAGTCTGTGATGCAGGAAGGTGAGGTGTGTGGTAGGGTTTCAGCTGGTCATAGGCCACCTTTGTCTTCAAGACCACTCCAGCTTTGTTTGCCAATGTCACCTGGTAGTTTGGCCCAATGTTTGTGATCCTGAGGAAAGGGAACATGTATTAGGAATATGTTTATTATCTCACAGGGATTCTGTCCGCGATATCATCCCCATCTTGTGGTGACACAAGTTTTCTTTAATGACCATAGTTTGTCATAGCATTTATCAGACAAACCCAAGTAAGCTCTCTTGAAGAGATAACATCTTTTTCTCTGAAAAGTGGGTAAGTAATACAACATACAATTAAAAAGTCAAGTATTAACACATCTAACTTAGTATTTTTTTAAAGCAATTATTACATGTGAACCATTTATCCAATTTATTGAGGATAACTTTTAATTAAGGTATGCAGTTAATTATGTTACCTGCACGGGCCTATCCACTGTGGTTGTAGTTTGCCACCCTTCCTCCCGACATTCCTCATATGTCTTCTCAGGACCATGTCCCCTATCTTGAAGTCAAACGTTTTGACTCCCTTTGTTTGTCGCTTTTGGTAGTGCTTAGCCTGCCGCTCTTGTGCAGTTTTGACATTTGCATGAACCTAGAAAATTCATGGTGCTATATAGGACTTACTTGGATGGGAGGCTTAAATGTCAAAACTTGTCAGTTAGAAATAACCATCCATTTTACATACACTCCATAGGACAGAAAGAACACAAAATTAAAATAATGCAATATTAGTGGAATACATTAACAAAATATACCAATATTTATGTCTGTTGCCAGGTACTCATTCATACAAACTTGCCCAAGGTTTGACACTGTCGCACAGGATTCGAACCCGAGAGTTCGAAGCTCTTACTGCTGTGCTTCTGTGCTCCATGTGAAAAGTCATAAAAAATTGTCTACACATGAATACTTGTACACACCTGCTCATGAACCTTTTCCACCTGTTCCACTACTTCATTTACATATCTGTCCACATCCTCGTCCATGAATGTTGGGATGTCGACATCTTCCTCACGGTCACCATCATCCATCTATACAACAACTCTGATTTGAAAATACTACAGAGATATTACTGTCAAATGCTGAAGATGGCCAGTTTAGGAAAGTTTTATGAGTCACATTGAATATTATAAATGTGTAAAAAAAAGTTGAATTGCACAAAAATAAATACCATTTCCATGCAATATATGTGTGATATAAATAAATGTAGTTATGTAAATGTATGACAACTAATACATTTTTATTGCATTACAATCATTAAATAAATAAATATTACATATAAAGGCGTGTAACATTATGGCATTCAGCAATGAATACAAGCTATGCAGATACGATAATGATCTAAGTACCTCGACAGGCAGACGTGGGTGACGGTTAAACATCAGGAAAAATGGGGTGAATTTTGTCGATGCCATGCCAATAAAAATATATATATTAATAATGTATACTACTACCAGCGATAAGAGTAATATAATGCTATTTATAAATACGATATGTAAGTCTTTATTTGGGTCAGTCTAACAACAATTATCAGTTGTTAAATTGTTTTACATGTTTAGAAATTAAAAACAAGCATATTTTCTAGTCATATTAATACAAGTTTGTTAAGTTACACCAAAAAATAAGCATTTTTGAAGAAAAAACATGTTAAAAGAAAGCAGTGTTTTTATTCATAATGCAATTCATTTTATATGTATTAAGAAATGCTTGAAATATTGGCATTTTTAGTTATATCATTATACATATTAAATTAATTAAAAAAATTAAATATACAGTTAATCACATGGATCCAGTGTAATTTCAACAATCTCATACACATGTCAACACATGAGTTAGAACTTACCAATCCAATCACTAGGAAATAACTGTTAACAGAGCAAGTAACTTTTAATTTGTGAACTTTCTTCACTATGTAATATTTCATAGTACAATCTTAATTGCTACCTCTCATCAAGTCCGTTAGTTTGTGGATGATATGCAGCCGTAACCATTCGGTCAATGTTGAACTTCTTGGCCAAGTCAGTATTGATGTGATTTACAAATTCTCGACCTTGGTCGGACAATAATTTCTTGGGGGCACCATATCTGTAAAAAGAGTTTGCATTAAAACGACCTGCCTGTTCCATTACGCAGAATCATCCACTCAAGCCAGGGGTAGTATTAGCAGGAAGGCCTACTTTGTGACCAATTACTCTTTTGATTGTGTGAACCATGTGAATGCACTGAACAGCACAGGGCAACTGCTGATAACTACACTTTTATCTTATTATTTTTCTTGGATGTACAGGTATAAGTAGTACCAATTATTATGTAATTTATTTATATACTGTTACATGTCTAACATATTTTAATTACCTATGTATGTTTTCATATTAACATTGTCTGGCAGTGTGTTAATATTATGTGACAGTTACTGTATATGTTTAATTTGTAGGGACGCCTTACAATTAGCTGAATTAAAGTTTAAAAATCAAGGAATGACTTGCCTGCAAATGAAGCTTTTCAGGCTTCGTACCACACACTCGCCAGTCTTCCGTCTTAGGGGGTACAACTCCACGTACTTCGTGAAGTAGTCTGTCAGGGTCATGACGTATTTATATCCATTCTTGGTCTCAGGTAGTGGGCCTACAAATTAAGCTTAATTAATTTTGGATAATAACATGACATAGATTCTTTTATAAGGGGCTTCAAATTAAAATTACCATTCTGGAGAGGACATTTGTACAAATTCTGTATTACATTCCTTTATTATTCAGTTGAAGTGAAAGCCTATACAAATGGAATGAACATGAAAATGTTTGAATGGCACCATGGAAAGTGTCTAACATTACCCTCTTCAACAGCGAACATCACACAATATCATCTGCCCCTCGACAACAAAAATATAAATAATATATAAAAATATCCAACATTACCCTGTTGTTGACACTAACAATTACCCCCCACCCATTGACACAGAAAATATCCAAAACTACCCTGTTGTTGACAGCAAAAATATCAATACTATCTCCTTTTTACACTGACAATCTTCAACATTACATTAAGTAAGGATAATGTCATTGAATTTCATATAACATGGCCTACCTATGAGGTCCATCCCCACCATATGCATGGGCGCCACAATCTTTATAGGTGTCAGCTTTGGCGCTACTGTTTTAACTTTCTCATATCGCTGACATGCATCGCATTTCGAAATCTGCAATATAAGTAAGATAAGAACAAGTAACATAAAGTATGGACGGTACAATGACATGATTTATTACACTGGCATGAAATTTAGGACAGCACGTACACATGTTGGTGTATTATTGTTGTATTATACAACTATTTAAAACAACATTGGGCATTGTATATAAATATGTATGTATTTATATGAAGTCATTGTAGGTTACTGTTTCGTAAACAGTTGGCACTATTATACTGTACAGCCATTCCCGCAAAAAGTGTACTATTCACACTCAAAAATTAAAAGTTAGACAACAAATTCCTGTACAGAAACATATTTACATAATACTGACATTTGTAATAACAGACAGTATCCAGCAAATATATATATAATATATATATTATGTTATATATATATATATATATTTATTATATATATATATGTATACATATTATATGTTAATCACTTACGTAAGCTTTTACATCACCCTTCAGCCCTTTCCAATAGAAACGCTGGGTAATTTTGTCCACAGTGGCATTGATGCCACTGTGGCCAGCATGGGGCGCAGAGTGGATCTGCCACAAGATCTTCTCCTTCTCTTTTTCGTCAGTGACGATCTTTTGGCGGATGTGCGTGTTTGGTGGAATGTACACTAGTGCTCCAGTTTCTGCAATTATTTAACATAATCATAAATAAAAAAGATGACACAAATATATTATATAAAATATTTGCCAAAAAATGTCATAATTGTAAAAAGTTACAGTAAAATTATGGAAAATATACATTATGTAGAGTGGGCAATTGAAACTTTTACCACTGCATAATACATATTATTATAATGCTATACAGTGTCCAAATGTTAACATTGCCTCACAATTCCTATTATATCATACATATTAACTATGTTTTGACTTATTTCCAATAATAACAAATCACATTCCAAATGTTTACAACTCATGAACTAATGAAACCATTTAAACAACACTTGGTGGAACTGTTCTCTGCAGTGTAGATCACACAGTTGCAATTTAAACATGCATGCTGATTATGGTGAATGTATCATAAGATGATAAAATCACAATTTAGTAAAACAGTCACTGACAACCATGCATCAGTTATGAGCAAAATACACATATATAAATGTAAATTACATTTATTCTAGCTATGCTACTCATTGTTCTTAAAAAATAATAATATAAAGTATGTGGAGCGCAATAGCACAAGAGTAAGAGCTCCGGACTCTCGACTGAGAGGAAGCAGGTTCGAATCCTATGCGGCGGTGTCTAATTTTGGGAAAGTTCATTTACTCTGCATTGCTATAGTTCACTCAGCTGTATGACTGAGTACCTGGCTATATACAGTGGTAGATATTTGTGTACGAATAGTCTTCACGCATTAATCACAGCGTGGCTGAATACTTCCAAGAGAAGTCGAGATGGTGTTCGATTGAACAGGTCTGCCAGGGAGTAGTGTAAAACGCATCGAGCAGTCCTAAGGACTGGATATTGCGCTATATAAGAATTTACATTTTTAACGTATAATTATCTTATTTGTTAAACAATATGGATGCCAAGACGCCACATTATGGTATTTATAAAATATAACACAACACAATAATTAAATACCGAGTATAAAATATTGTTCTATGATCAATCACTTTTATTACAACAAAGTAACTCAATATACTATGAAGATTCCTTCACATAAAACAATTTGGTATGCTTGCATACCTAAACTTATTTAGTGTAGGAAACGTCAAAGAATATTGAGAGCAGGCATGGGAAACTAACTTTGAAAATTATTTAAAATACATCAACTCAGATATTTTCCAGTTAAATTAATTAATATCATACTTTTATCAGGTCAATTAAATTAAATTAACCTCCCAGTTTTTTCAATAAATTAAAATTAACAAATAACTTTCATTTAATTAACATTCGATTTAAACTAACTTCAATTAAGAGGCTAACTGGTAACTGTCTGTAACAGGCCAAGCAAGCTAATAAAGCACAATGACATTGTACAAACTTATCAAAAACTTGAAAGTACAATATTAGAATTTAAGTTAAATACTGTATAGCTGGATTGTGTTCAATTTCATATTTTTAACCCAGCCCTGAAGTGCCTTATCATCCACTGGACATTCACAGTTCACCCAGCTCAGTCACTGACTGTCCCTGGCTTCATTTCAGATTGTAAAAACAATTGCCTGAACCTAACTAATTGCTTTCATGTCAGTTGGGTCACTGGCTGCTACTAGTGTGCACTTAGAATTTACATCTAATGACAACAGGCCTGTGAAAACCACCTGAGGCATAACATTGACTTAGAATCAAGCTTGCATATTATTATACATGTGGGTAATTTTCATGTTACAGCTTGAACCTGGAGCACCAAACGCTTAGGAATTAATATACGACCCCCACAATAGGGTCGTTTCAAGATACTCCATATATTTATATATGGGAGACATCACCAGTACATATCATGTATTTAGATTTTCAGAAAGCTTTTGACAAAGTGCCACATCAAAGATTACTACTTAAACTATAGGACCATGGCATAGGAAATGGTATAATTAACTGGATAAAAAAATGGCTGATTGACAGAAGACAAAGGACAGAAGATAACGGATAGTAGTTGATGGGGAGGATTCAAACTGAAAATCAGTTTTGAGTGGGGTACCACTGGAATCAGTACTGGGACCTATATTATTCTTAATATATATCAACGATTTGGACGATGATATAACAAGAAAGGTGTTGACATTTTCAGATGATACAAAAGTGTTCAGAAGGATTAAACGTTATGTAGATAGACAACATTTACAAGATGATCTTGACAGTTTGATCAAATGGTCTGAAAAGGGGCAAATGTGGTTCAATTTTTTGAAATGTATATGCCTCCACACAGGACATGGGAACGAAGATTTACAATATACAATGGGGGGTACTGTATTAAGTACAACTGTAAAAGAAAAGGACTTTGGGTTAACCACTAGTGCTGAGATGAAAGTTTCTAAGTAGTGCGGAATTGCAGCTACAAAGGGAAATAAAATCTTTGGATTAATTAGGTGAAATATAGTGTATAAGGAAAAAAAAGATAAATTGTACAAAACAGTAGTTAGGCCTCAATTAGAATATTGTATACAAGCATGGAGGCCATATCGCAAGAAGGACATAGATATGCTACAAAGAGTACAGAGGAGAGCGACTAAAATGCTGATACAAAAACTGAGGGATCTTAGTTATGAAATACACCTAAAAGAAGATGGTTTAATAACACTAAAGTCCAGGAGATTGAGAGGAGATGAGATAGAAGTGTTTAAAATATTGAATGGTTATAAAAATATTGATAGAAATACTTTTTTTTCAGTTAGGAAGGATAGAAGTACTAGAGGACATGTAGTTATATTAGTAAAGGAGGAGTGTAGATTATGTATAAGAAAGTTATAATTTTCACAAAGGACTGTAAATGAATAGAACAGATTATCTGTTGACTGTGTGGGTGTTTGCTGCGTGAATATGTGTAAACATACAATCGACACATCTCAGAAGGGCGGGATGCAGAAGGGTTGGATAAAAATGGTTGGGCTCTCAATAAGCCAAAAGGCTTCCTTGTCCACCTGCCATCTAGAGTTAATTATCTGTGTGGCAATCTTGTTAGGTGGACAATGAAGGTATGGGGTAAATCAGTTGTTTGGATCTTTTTTTAATAGACTATATCTGATGCTTCAACTGTTGCATCATTGAAAGTCATTTTAATTAAATATCAACATAATCATACTCGCAGATGCAACGTATCGGTCAATAAGCCCATGCCAGGGGTAATTGTGCACAAAGGTTTGTGCATTTACCTGGCGGATTTGAACCACCAACAGATACCGAGACATTAGCATCTACAGGTGTACTCTTAATTTAAAATAAACAATGTTAAAAAGGAAACCACTGTTTCAAGTTTCAATTAAAAACAGACAACTTAATAAAGGCCATTTACAAAATTTGCAGATGCTGCAGAATAGTATTGTTCACTTGTTACAATTTATCAGTAAAGCTTACTACATAAATGATGGATGAAATTACCAACACAAGTTACCTGATGCTGCACTGCCATTGCCTAGGGCAGTAGGTGTCTAAATTCTAGTGATAAGGGCCTGAGCAAACTATGCAGAGAATGTCATAATTCACTTAAAAAAATTTAGCACTACAAAGTCTACCAAGTCAATATGATACAATTAATTAGTAAATTCCTTACTGTCATTTAACAGTATTCCCACACACTGTCAATAAGCTTAGTGTCACTGTGTCTACTTCTGAGAAAGGAAATATCACTTTATTCATACACAAATACAGTACACTACAGTGTGACAATAACAATGTAAGTACTTGTGCTAAATGCAATACTGATAGCGAGTGATTGTCCATGATTTATTAATCTATTTCATTCATTAATTGCACTATATATGGTCAAATACATTGGTATTTAGGTTGGTGTACATTTTAGTGGTAGGCACCTAGGCTAGGCCTATACATTTTTAGGTAAAACGTTTGTTTAATAGCGTTAATAATTTCAGCTGAAAGAATATTCACAAAATATAATTCACAATTAACTAATTTCAAGTAGCACTTATCGTGGGGGCCAGTGTATTAAGGTTTGACTCCCATGGGCATGGAATGTAAATTTTATGTGACACAAAGTAGTGACAAACTAGCAGTACATTCGGTCATATAAGACTGAAGCCATTTGACATCTTAGGTTGAGTGCAATTGTTATTAATATCTGCCAAAAAATAACCACCAACCTGTAATGACTGTCATGGGTGTCTGTTTTGTCAAAGGAATATTTATTTATGGTTCAGGAAATCAAGAGGTACAACCCACAGAAAGATAAGAATAATAACCATTCTAGGCCAGAGCAGCTGTGTTAATAGCCACGTCATTGCGTCCAGCTATCGTTTCATAATTATACTTCTGTCAAAAACATAGGCCCCTATTCTGACACCTATATAATCTAAGAGACCCATATTAATAGACTCGCTTATGGCATAGTATACTATACGCTAGGCTACAGACTATTAGCCTGGCCCTGGGGCTGGACTGTCTACTCACCGTCTACTTGGTATTTGCCATGCTGCGTAGCTTTTAAGACAGCATTGCGCATTCGCTTTTCACACACCAAGTGTTTTTTGGTGACTAGATAATGCCTTATGCAAGACATGTACCGTCGGTACTCATCTCCTATTTTCTCCCGCTGCATCACAGGTATTTTCTCAACAAAAGATATGTGAACTAGCTGATACTAACTAATGTGCCTGTAGACAGTGGTCACACGCAGATGTACGATCCTGTTCAGCAACGTAGGGGGGCAAATAGGTCGGTGGAGTAACGGTCGCTACAGCAAACGAAAAATGATTAATTGTATATCTCGGTCACCAAGTGCGTCGAGCAAGGGTCAAAGTTGATCGGTCACCTGAGGTCACGTTGCTCACAGCTATGTAACTCAGTCGCCGCATACTTCTGGCACGGGGTCAAAGTTGATCGGTCACCTGAGGTCACGTTGCTCACAGTTGGTCGATTTTTATGTACTGCGCCTGCGCGAGCATGCGCAATACGCAAAACGGAACCGGAACTTACTCTCAGACCGGAACCTCCATCCAGACCAGTACACCGGACAGCCGGGGGTCATATCTTTAACCAATCAGCTTCGTCCGGGGTCAGCATCACGTGCGTCGCATTTGGAGGGACAGACTTTCGAAGTGCCAATTGGAGGTGTTTCTTTCGGCTGCTTTGCTAACCTTGCAAGTGTGTGTCAGCATTTGAATTACCAACGTAAACGCATTTAAGACGCATGTTCAGTGGCGTAAAAGAATGTTATTGTTTTCAGCTAATTCAGTTAGAAACACGTGTGAAAACCGGCTGACGCTGCCCGCGGTGGGCGTACACGGACCGGCGGAGCTTTGGAAGTGGGCTGTGCCAACCCTGGCTCTGCCGCAGGCTACACTTGCAGACTCCCCGGAAGCAGAGTGCGAAAACGCGTGTTCAGTGCTCTAAAATCATGTAGACGTTTCTTATCGACTACTCAGACGATAGGGATGTTCACGATAATCGTCAAATGGAAAATTTTAAATCATAATTTAATATTCATCATGATTGGGAATATTGTTATTATTGGCATTAAATCACTGTGTATTCATTAGTAGTAAAAGTAGACAGTTTAGTGACGCTTACTGAAGGAGTGGCGGTGAGTGACAGTGTCCATTTTTGGCATTACAAGACATGTTTATATTAACTTTTATTAATTATAAAATGTTACGTTCTTGCTATGAGAACTGCTAGGTTTAGTCGTTGTTTAGTTTCTCGACTTAGTCTAGACTCTTAGCCTAGGACCAGTGGACTTCACTGGATGCCTGCCACCATCAATGTTATTATCAAATTCATAACACTAACAAGTTCACATTTTAGAAGGTATTATTGCAAATACTTTGTAATTAGCCTGAAAGGAGTCCAGCAGTTTGAAAAAGAAAATTTTACAAATATCAAAGTTAAATGTACATTATGGTGGTTAAACATGTAATAATAACTAATGACCATGAAATATGACGTAATTGTCACAATTTATTTTCTACATCAAAAACGACATTTTAAAATACTCTATTACAAAACTATCTGAAATTCAGTTTTGGATAAATTGTAGTATTGTGCACCGTTATTGTTTTCTGAACTAATGTTGTTTGAAAACATGCTAGCTCGTAACACCAGATTGTGATGTCTATAGACTTGAGAAGTGACAGAACACTCTCCCCCTGTATACTTGAGTTACATAGCTGGTTGGCCACACACATGTTTGACACCGCAGCCGAGTCAGTTTTTTATTCATGGTGAAACTTGACAACATGTCTCTCTGGTGCAAACACATTGGAAAGGCAAGCCAGATAGTTGCCTTGGCAACATGATTCCTAGGAATGTTGCAGTTGTGTGAGGTGACTGACAAGACTGAGTATGGTTTCTAGACATGAATTATGTAAAGGGGGTAGGGCCAGTAGGCCCAATTTTAATAGTTTAGAATTGAATTTACTGAAGCTGAAACAAAGTGTCGCTGTCAAAAACCTAATTATAAATATTTGGTACTAGGTATTTCAGATTCCCACTGCTCCATTTTAACAACATTTAATAAGATTAAAAAAATATATATTTCTATCAATGTTTTCATAACCATTCAATATTTTAAACACTTCTATCTGATCTCCTCTCAATCTCATGGTCTCATTCTTATAGGCGTATTTCGTAACAAGGATCTCTCAGCTTTGGTATCGTTTTAGTTGCTCTCCTCTGTACTCTTTCTAGCATATCTATGTCCATTTAGGGATGTTTGTACCACAGCTCAGTAGTTCTCTGTATTTAAAGCTCAGTCACTGATGACGTGGTGAGAGCTGTCAAAGTTTATTAATAAAGCATAAAATAAAAACAATCAAGATTTAACAAGATTGCCATCCAGAAAATTACTCTGGATGGCAGGTAGACAAGGAAGCCTTTTGGCTTATCGAGAGTCCAATACTTTTTATCTACATGTATCCCGCCTTTTTAAGGTGTTTGTCGATTTTATTTTTAAACATATTCACGCTACTAGCACCAACACAATCAGGAGATAATCTGTTCCATTCATTTACAGTCCTTTGTGAGAATGAGAACTTTCTTATATCTAATCTACACTGCTCCTTTACTAATGTAGCTTCATGTCCTCTGGTCCTTCTATTTTTCTTAACTGAGAAAAAAAATTTGCTATTAATATTTTCATAACCATTCAATATTTTAAACACTTCTATGTGATCTCCTCTCAATCTCCTGGTCTCTAATGTTGTTAAACCACATTCTTTTAGGCGTATTTCGTAACTAAGATCCCTCAGATTTTGTATCATTTTAGTCGCTCTCCTCTGTACTCTTTCTAGCATATATATGTCCTTCTTGCGATATGGCCTCCATGCTTGTATACAATATTATAAATGAGGCCTCACTATTGTTTTGTACAGCGGTACTATTAATTCTTTTTTCTTATACGCTATATTTCGCCTAATTAATCCAAGGATTTGATTTCCCTTTGACGCTGCAATTCCGCACTGCTCTGAAACCTTCATATCAGCACTAATGGTTAACCCCAAGTCCTTTTCTTTTACAGTAGTACTTAGAACAGTACCCCCCATTTTATATTTTACCTCTTCATTCCCATGACCTGTGTGGAGGCATTTACATTTCCCAAAATTGAACAGCATTTGCCACTTTTCAGACCATTTGATCAACCTATCAAGATCATCTTGTAAATGCTGTCTGTCTCCATCACTTTTAATCCTTCTAAACACTTTTGTATCATCCGCAAATTTTAACACCTTGCTTGTTATATCATCGTCCAAATCGTTGATATATATTAAGAATAATATAGGTCCTAGTAATGATCCCTGTGGTACCCCACTCAATACCGATTTCCAGTTTGAAGCCTCCCCATCAACTACTACACGTTGTCTTCTGTCATTCAGCCATTTTTCTATCCAGTTTATTATACCATTTCCTATGCCATGGGCCTTTAGCTTAAGGAGTAATCTTGGATGTGGTACTTTGTCGAAAGCTTTTTGAAAATCTAAATAGATGATATCTACTGGTGATCCCTCATCTACCCACCTAGTGATGTCTTCCAAAAAACATAACATATTTGTTAAGCATGACCTCGCTTTAAAAAACCCATGTTGAGATGGGTTTATCAAGTTATGTTTAACAAGAAAATCCACCATGTGATCTTTTATTAGTCTTTCTAATAATTTGCAAATCACTGATGTTAAACTCACTGGTCTATAGTTCTCTGACTTGTTTCTCGAACCTTTTTTAAATAACGGTATAATGTTTGCCTCTTTCCATTCTAAAGGAACCACTCCCTCTTCTAATGACAAATTGAAAACTGTTGCAAGCGGTACGCTAATTTGTTCTACAATTTCTAATAGTAGTTTGGGCCTAATCCCGTCCACTCCAGGTGATTTATTATCCTTCATAGCCCTTATTTTCTTAGCTACCATTTCCGAGGTTACAACTAACTGTCCTAAATAGTCTGAATCTGCCCCCTTGAACTTAGCCTCTGGTACTGGCAGTGAACTAATATCTTCCCTGGTAAACACTGAACTAAAATACTCATTCAGGTCTTCTGCCATTAAGAATCCCTCTGATATTGTAAGTAGTAAAGGAGGTCCCTTACCGGGGATGGTGTCGCGCCGCGGTGCAAGTGCAAGTGCAAAAGTACCCGGATGTAGGTCAAGATCAAGTACCCGGATGTAGGTCAAGGTCAAAGGTCAAGCTCAAATACCCGGATGTAGGTCAATGTCACGTGACCCGGATGTAGCTCAAGGTCAAGTACCCGGATGTAGGTCAAGGTTACGTGGCGCCCCACTACCGGAATTTTTCGGAACTAGAATAGCACGCCACCTAGCGGATTTTTCCGGAACTAAAATAGCGCCCCTAGCGGATAGTTGGTGAACTCACTATTTCCCGCCAAACCAAAATAGCGCCCCCTAGCGGATAGTTGGTGAACTAAATATTTCCCTCCAAAACCAAAAATAGCTCCCCCTGGCGGATAGTTGGTTAATTAAAACAGCGACCCCTATCGGAATTTGTCGGTACTAATTATACAAGTTGTGTCATCTTGTGGACAAGTTGTAAACTAAATGTTCTAGTACTGCAAATATTCGTGTCTCTTGCACGCTTGCGTGCAATAGAGCCCCCTGACGGGTACATCACGAACTACAAACATCATCCCTAGTGGACAAGTGAGCGAACCACATATGAGTACTGCAAATATTCGTGTCTCTTGGTTTTTTTCGTCCATAAAAACCTGGTGGATATATAATCATCAACTGAAAGCACCCCTGTTAGATAAGTGGTGAACTAAGTAACTACTCAGCAGTCCGCGCTTGTGTACATTCTACTCAGTAGTCCGTGCTTTTGAATTTTCTATTCTGCAGTCGGTGATCTTTCGGCACACCCACGTGACCTTAATGTACTAGCCTACAATCCATAATCTTTCGGCACGCCCACGTGATCTTTATGGTCTGTGGACTGTTTATAAAAGGCCTGCGTCTGCTTTTGTAGTCATTATATATTACATCTTGAAAATGGGTGTGAATTCAGCAACTGACAACGTCCGAGATATTGCTACCGACAATGACCGAGATGTTGCGGGTAGCAACAAGCGACGACACCCGGCGACCGACCCGTGTGACTGTCAATCTGCTAAGCGAATGTCTCCGTCAGTGACTACATCCAACCACTGCAAGGAGATACGACCCCTCTTGAGGTTGTCCGTCGAGAAACTTCGCGAGATGCGCAAGACACGCAAGACCCACAACCCAGAGTCTTACCTCCGATGCTCCATGCTCATCAAGAACACACTGTCCAGGATAAAGCGTGAACAAGAACAACAGGAACTCGTGTGTTCATCATCATCACCATCATTAGCATCATAAGAAAAATTCGATGAAATTCCAAGAAACGGTTCTTTTCAGAGCCAACCACATTCTCACACAAGAGTATTAGCTATTCTCATTTCGGCACATTCTCTAACTATATCAGCGCAGTGTTTTGCCAATCGGACCGTCATTCGTATCACGACGACAGCACTGCTAACAGCATCATCATGTTGAACATACCCTATTACCAACCTTCCGATGCGGCAGACTCGAGCGATGAGGACGAGCCAACGATCCAACCCATCATGCCGGTGACCAACCGTCCTTCCGTTCCGACGGGACCAGAAGTCGTGAACGTGTCAACTGTAGAATCAACGGTAAGCGCCGACCCTGTTATCAAGGTCAGAGGTTTCCTTATGGACAAAGCACGCCAGCACACTCCCTTCTACATCGGGTGCAGATACTGCAAGAAGCGTATGATAGTCGACGATAGGGGGCATTTGCAATGCGAACGACACGGTTATGTGGCCACTGACATGTATGTCAAGGTTCGAACGGATGCTGTCCACGAGAAGACCCTACCACCAGCAAGATCAGCACCTTCCCTCCGGGCAGGTTTTCACTGTCTGGACTGTAAGACCTATTTCACACGGAAAGATAGCTGGAAAAGGCACATTGTCAGCGGATGTTGTCCTCGTGTGAAGAAGAGGATGGCCGATGAAGCCAAGTTGTATACGTCAGTGGTGAGTCATACTTTGTATTGTTTTACTATGTACTTTCACCTAAAAACTCGTCCCCCGTGTCTATACTTTCCCTAAAATGACGTCCCTTTATATGTTTACTTTCGTCAAAATGGCGTCCACTGTGTCTTTACTTCCGCTAAAACTTCGCCCCGTTTTATACTTTATGATCATACAACGTGTTACCTTACTTCCTATCACGTCACTTCTTATCATTGTTTCCTACCTATCCTTGTATCACCATACTCTAGCAACGGTGTACTATTTCCATTCATTCTTTAATATTTTTTAAATATTATTGAAATATTCTTGCAGAACTACATTGATGGCCCGTTACCACCAAAGCGTCAACGAATGGTCTCTGTGTCGACAGAGACGATTAACGACAACGGGACATCATCGATACCAACTTCCGTTCCTGACGACGTCACAACTACCCATGCTGTCAATGTTACAACTTCTACCCAGCCTGCCAACGTCACAACTTCTGCTCCTGACTTTACTGGTCCGAACTTTACCATTGATTACCCTGTAATCGAAATGAAGAAGACGCTGGCACGACACATAGCATGTAACATCTTTGAACTCTCAAGACGACAATGTCGTGGTTGCAAGATAGACCATCCTAGTCAATGTCATCACGATTGTATGTTATCTGATGACATTCTAATTTGCATGCACTTTGACGAGGCTGTGGAGACCATTAATTCAACCGCAGTGGTGAAAGACTGTTTGAGTGTTTTGTTAGACGCGGGTGTGAAGCTATCCGATGTGACAGTCGAACAGTTGTGTAATATCAATACATGGTTGCAAGAATCTGTTTCGAAACAGTGGCGAAACACTATGAAACATATGGTTCTGGCAGTAATGGAGGGTGACCTGTAAATAACTTTCTTTTGGCTTGTACACGATTAAACTTTGCAAGACTCGGTATCAATGTCTAATCTCTGGTTCTTGTAGTTATGGAGTGTGACATGTAAATACGTTTGTGTTGTAATAAAATGTGCAAACCCTATCTTGTGTCTTTTTTCGTGTCTTACACTTCACAAGTAAAGGTACTCGTCTAAGTCCCGATTAACAAATCACTCAAATCACTCACTCACTCACTCACTCACTCACTCACTCAGCTTTGACCAACACGTGTCACGAATTGGACTTAGACCAACTAGTTGGACAAACGAAACACTAAGCTTTGACCAACACGTGTCACGAAAACAAAACACTATGCTTTGACCAACACGCTGAACGAATCGAACATTGAACTCAGACCAACTAGTTGTGCAAACGACACACTATGCTTTGACCAACACGTGTCACGAATTGGACTTAGATCAACTATTTGTACAAACGAAACACTAATCTTAACGTGTTATCGCGTCAAATCCTTCTTTTTTCAGGAAAATAGACGTGTTATCGCGTCAATTCCTTCCTTTTTCAGGAAAATAGATGTGTTATTGCATCAATTCCTTCCTTTTTCAGGAAAATAGACGTGTTATTGCATCAATTCCTTCCTTTTGCAGGAAAATAGACGTGTTATTGCATCAATTCCTTCCTTTTTCAGGAAAATAGACGTGTTATTGCATCAATTCCTTCCTTTTTCAGGAAAATAGACGTGTTATTGCATCAATTCCTTCCTTTTGCAGGAAAATAGACGTGTTATTGCATCAATTCCTTCGAGATATGGCACGAGACTACGGACGACACATCACACGAGACTACGGATGACACATCACACGAGAGTACCGCCGAAACAAGAGACGAGACTATGACCGAGATATGGCACGAGACTACGGATGACACATCACACGAGACTACGGATGACACATCACACGAGACTACGGATGACACGTCACACGAGAGTACCGACGAGACAAGAGACGAGACTATGACCGAGATATGTCACGAGACTACGGATGCCACATCACACGAGACTTCGTATGACACGTCACACGAGAGTACCGACGAGACAAGAGACGAGACTATGACCGAGATACGGCACGAGACTACGGATGACACGTCACACAAGAGTACCGACGAGAAAAGAGACGAGCCTATGACCGAGATATGTCACGAGACTACGGATGACACATCACATGAGAGTACCGACGAGACTAGTTGGACAAACGAAACACTAAGCTTTGACCAACACGTGTCACGAAAACGAAACACTATGCTTTGACCAACACGTGTCACGAATTGAACTTAGATCAACTAGACACATTACACGAGACTATGACCGAGATATGGCACGAGACTTCGGATGACACGTCACACGAGAGTACCGACGAGACAAGAGACGAGACTATGACCGAGATATGTCACGAGACTACGGATGACACACCACACGAGACTTCGGATGACACGTCACACGAGAGTACCGACGAGACAAGAGACGAGACTATGGACGAGATACACCACAATAGACGGGTTATCGCGTGAGATTTGCTTCAGAAGCAAAGCAAAGCAAAGCAAATAGACGGGTTATCGCGTGAGATTTGCTTCAGAAGCAAAGCAAAGCAAAGCAAATAGACGGGTTATCGCGTGAGATTTGCTTCAGAAGCAAAGCAAAGCAAAGCAAATAGACGGGTTATCGCGTGAGATTTGCTTCTGAAGCAAAGCAAAGCAAAGCAAATAGACGGGTTATCAAAGCAAAGCAAAGCAAATAGACGTGTTATCAAAGGAAAGCAAAGCAAATAGACGGGTTATCAAAGCAAAGCAAAGCAAATAGACGGGTTATCAAAGCAAAGCAAAGCAAATAGACGGGTTATCAAAGCAAAGCAAAGCAAATAGAGACTATGACCGAGATATGTCACGAGACTATGGATGACACATCACACGAGAGTACGGTCTATAGACACGAGGTGTACAAACGAAACACTACACTTTGACCAACACGTGACACAAATTGAACTCAGATCAACTAGTCACGCAAACGAAACACTACACTTTGACTAACACGTGTCAAACGAATTGAACTTAGCTCAACTAGACACATCACACGAGACTATGACCGAGATATGGCACGAGACTTCGGATGAAACGTCACACGAGACAAGAGACGAAACTATGGCCGAGATATGTCACGAGATTACGGATGACACATCACACGAGACTATGGCCGAGATATATCACGAGACTTTGGATGACACGTCACACGAGAGTACCGGTGAGACAAGAGACGAGACTATGTCCGATATATGTCACGAGACTATGACCGAGATATGTCACGAGACTATGGCAGAGATATGTCACGAGACTATGACCGAGACTACGGATGACACATCACACGAGAGTACGGACGAGACAAGAGATATGCTACGAGACTACGGATGACACATCACACGAGACTACGGATATCACATCACACGAGAGTACGGACCAGACAAGAGATATGCTACGAGACTACGGATGACACATCACACGAGACTACGGATGACACGTCACACGAGAGTACCGACGAGAAAAGAGACGAGACTATGACCGAGATATGTCACGAGACTACGGATGACACATCACACGAGAGTACCGACGAGACACGAGTTGTACAAACGAAACACTATGCTTTGACCAACACGTGTCACGAATTGAACTTAGATCAATTAGTTGGACAAACGAAACACTAATCTTAACGTGGAACTTTTTAGTGTCGGTAGTACTCGGAACTTTTTAGTGTCGTTAGTACTCGGAACTTTTTAGTGTCGGTAGTACTCGGAGCTTTTTAGTGTCGGTAGTACTCGGAACTTTTTAGTGTCGGTAGTACTCGGAACTTTTTAGTGTCGGTAGTACTCGGAACTTTTTAGTGTCGTTAGTACTCGAAACTTCTAGCGGTTAAAAATATATAATTAGGTTAGCTAGAGAAAAAAAGTTGGGGTTAACCTCGCGAAAATTTATACAACCACTTTAGTGGTTGTTGTTAAAATTTTCGCGAGGTTAACAAC
>CM034537.1:28748565-28826538 GCA_020002185.1 Paraescarpia echinospica | reverse complement strand
TTGCTGCATTATTTTTGCTGTCTTTATCTATGCCTCCAGTTTCAGGCTTCTCTGCGAGTCCCCTGCGAATTTAGTTTAAATAGATGCAACCTGTCCCACTGTCAACAGATCGCAGCAGATTCTCTGAGAATACTGATGCCCCCTTTCCACTTAGATGGAGGCCATCTCTCATGTACATATCTTCTCTCCCAACAAAGTACCCCCATAAATCTATGAATCCCACGCCCTCTTCCTCACACATCTGCTCAACTAGTGCGTTGATCGCCATCCTCTTACAGTTTCTGTATCTTGCCCCCCTTCCTCACATTACTGGCAAAATTCCTGAGAGAATAACCTGTTCCACTCTTGTCTTCTTTAGCTTCCTCACTAGATGTCTGTACTTCTGAACTATACCAGTTGTTCCCTCCTTGTCTGCATTGTTTGTCCCAGCGTGTACTAGTATAGACCCTCCCTTGCCATGCCCCAATACCTTCTCTACCCTTTCGGTCACATGCTCTATCCTAGCCCCCGGTAGACATACAACAACGTCCTTCCCCTCGCATATAGTCTTGTCTGTTTTTCTCAAAATTGAATCGTCCATAAACACTCTCTCTTTTCTCTTTGCCCCCTCAATCACTGCCTCGGAGTAGCTCCTCCGGTTTGCATATGTCTGGTTGTTGTCTTTTCCTCTTGCCATCTTCTCTCCTGTCACATTCTCTTCCATTCCCTTCTTTCCTGTCGCGTTTTCTCTTATCCCCTTTCCTCCTGTCATCTTCTCTTCTAGCACATTTACTCTCACTTCCTTTCGTCCCTTCTTCTTTCCTCCCATCACATTCTTCTCTCCTCTCCCGTCCCTTTTCCCCGGCTACCTCCTTCACTACAGTCACTTTCTCCCCTGTCACCTTCACGCCTGTCATGTTTTCTGTTTTTTTGCTGAACACTGTCTTCTTCCATCAGTCTTCTGTCTCACAGTCTTACCAACTGCCTCTGTGGTATCTACCTCTTCACCACCTGTATCGCTGTCGTGTCTCTCCTCGTTCTCTACAGTCTGACCACCTGCTGATCTATCCCCACTGGCCCGTTTTCTTTTCCTCTGCCGAACACTTTTCCTCCGTCCCTCTGTTTTCTCAATGTCTTGTTCCTTCACACCGGTCACCTTCCTTCCTCTCAGTCTCCTTTCTTCAGTCTCCGTGTCACAGCTCTGCTCCTTCTGTGTTGTAGAATTCTCAACTCTCTCCGCGTCATCCCTCTCTGCTCCATCTATTTCTATGTTGAGTCTCGCCTCCATCTCCTTCACTATATCCGTCAACTTACACACCTCCTTCATCAGACATTCCACCCTCAAACACCCCATACACCGAAAGGTGAATCCGTCATCTTTGGTCTCTGCCCATGATTTTGGACAGCCAGACAACGCAAAATCCACCCAGCTCTGGCAGTCGTTGCAAACTAGGTGTCGTTTTGCCCTGAGTTGCCGCTTGCAAGGTGCCATATCAGAATTTATTTATGTTCAAAGTAGTTTTATGTAGTCTTTGAAAATACTTTTTTGTGTACAATTTACACCAGATTGTTTAGGTTATAGTTAGTTATATTTGTTAACACACAGTGACACACCGTGCCTTACCTAGTTACGATGTCGATGACAATGTATTCAAGTTAGGCTTAGATACAAGGTAGTCTTTACAAAGACTGTTTCCTGTGTACTAGTATACACTTTAAAAGATTGCTATTTCAGGTTTTAATTACTCATCTAACTACACCGATTATCTCAAATGACGCTATTCTATTGTCGTTCACGGTACGCTAACTTCGCCAGTGACCTACTTTGTAAACAACGTTCCGATTACATTAACGTCCCCAATTATCGCTCGCAAATCGCCTACTTTTAATCTACCATAGATTACTCCCTCTAGCTAACTTTTAACAAAAAATATTGCTTAATATATATCTATAATTACGTTATGTATCCTATACGCTCAATAATATCACTTATCTTGATCAAATATCCTTATATTTTCGCAAGTTTGCTGCACCAAATTCAAATCAATTCACCACCGGAAGTCCCCAAACTTCAGAGTCATGGTCATATTTAGGTTGCATTGGTTACAAAACAGTTGTACCCATCGTTTCTCTGTAGGGGTTTTAGTGTCAATATGTTTTTCGAAATCATCAAACTATATATCGACTCTAACGCGACACAACATTTTCAAAGAAACAAAATAAATACCGGGTTAACCGCCCATTCAAATTGGTGCAAATTGAAAAAATTACCGCTAGATGTAACTCATTCGATTTCAGAATTAAAATCGCTCATACGAACATTTACACCTACTACAAGCATAATATTGCTAACATAATGACACGGTGATAGGAGGTGCGGACTGATATCCAGGTGCCGAGGGTGGTGGGCGCCGAACTGGCGGTCAACGTACCGGAACTATTGATTTGTTTGCATTCTTTCGGATAATTGAAACAGTAGGCCCTACGTCGTTATCGCAAATTCAATTCAGCGATTTGAGAAATTAAGACAGACGGGGCCCAACAAAACGGGGGTTCGAAACCCGTTGGAGGTCCTGCAGGAGTGATAGAGTGGAGACAGGCATGGCTAGTAGGGACTGTTTCGATGACATTGTTGGGCTACCTGAGACCTTGTCTGGATATCTGAATGAATCACCAGAAACCAGAGGGAGTGCTTCGTTGTGTGCTGGCAAAGCTTTGTGGAGAAAGTCAATGAATAATGCATGGACTTGTAAATACAGCATGGGCGCCCCAACCGGGTGTTTAGGGGTTGAGTCCCACAATATGTTTTATGGATATAGGATTAGTCTCAACAACATTTAGGAAAGGGGATGCAATTTTGTGTGCAATCTGATGTTTTTGAGAGCATCGTGGGGGTTATAGTTAATAATAGTCCCCCCAATATTTATGGAAGGAGGACTTAATTTTCGGTGCAATTTGAGGTTTTTGAGAGCGTGAAGGTGTTTTTGCAAACTTCAAAGGGCGTGCAATTGGAGGTTTTACAAGAGCTCGCAGGTGGGTTTTTGGTTAGCTTCAAGGGGATGATGTTGAAGGTATCTGGCGAGATGAACAAATTGTGAAAGTTACTGTCAAAAGTATTAAACAGTACCTGATCCCCCGTCAAAGAAGGTCTGGAAAACTAGCACGAGAGGAAGGGAACTGAATGCCAAATTTGGCTTTCCGCTGGACAGCCACAAGGTACATATTTCATGGACATTGATCATTTATGGTTCGACTGATCCGTCCTATGTCACAACTATACGAATTATGAAAAAAATATAACACACCGATTGTATTCCCGAACCTAAGCGTCACGCTACAAATTTGACCACTACTTTGGCTAGATGAGAACACACGGTCAGTAGCGATGTTAAACTTTTACATATCGCCAAACGCTGTGGAACAACATCGCTTTAAAAACGTGGGCCCCTCAGCACCGAGAGGGCAAATGTAAGAACAAACATAATGAACTTCGAGCAAGTGATTTGTAAGTTTACAAAAACCAAAACATGAAAAGCGGTCTTGGTGTGAAGTTCCTCTATGGTTCACATACTTATTTGTGTTTCTTATTTGTGTTAATTTTTTATTATTAGTGATCCATTGTTGACTTTATTATAAACAGTTCATAGTTCACTTTCATTCTTCTTCTGCACATCGCACTTCTTTCGTATAAATGAATTGAACAATTATTTCAGTGGCTCCTATGAGAGCGACTGTTAATCTTGATAGGAGTCACTGACCCCTTTAAAACACATTACATTGCACTTGTGTATATTGAACATATATGCCTTCATGTTGTTTATGTTAACTCTTATTGTTATACACACTGTATATCGGGGTCAAAATAAACTGTCTTCTTCTTCTTCTTCTTCTTCTTCTTCTTCTACTTCTTCTTCTTCTCCATCTTCTTTTTATTATTATTTTATTTCTCCTTCTTCTTCTTCTACTTCTTCTTCTTATTCTTCTTTTTCTTCTTCTACTTCTTCTTCTTCTTTTTCTTCTTTGTCTTCTTCTTCTTCTTTTTCTTCTTCTTCTTCTTTTTCTTCTCCTTCTTCTTCTTCTACTTCTTCTTTTTCTTCTTTTTCTTCTTCTTCTTCTTCTTCTTCTTCTACTTCTTCTTCTTTTTCTTCTTCTTCTACTTCTTCTTGTTCTTCTTCTTGTTCTTCGTCTTGTTCTTCTCCTTCTTCTTCTTCTTCGTTTTCTTCTCCTTCTTCTTTTTCTTCTTGTTCTTCTTTTTCTTCTCCTTCTTCTTCTTCTTTTTCACATCGAATATTAAATTGAACTGTACTTTTGGTTAACGTATAGGCCTAACTATTTGCAATAAAACAACTTTTAATGTATCGGAATATTTATAGATTATACACATAAAATGTTAATTTGTTCCGTTTGCACTGAGAGGAAACATGTCAAATACATGTTGGGGGCCGGCCAAATTATGTTTTATATCCTGGCGCCGACAACCCTCATTGTGCCTCTGCATAGTAGGGAAGTAGGGGGAAAAAGGTGGGGCTAGGGGGCATTGTCATAACGTCATAATCACCACCTTTACTGCCGCAACTAACCAAACGCAGCCGCAATCGTTGTGCCAGGGATTTTCCAAAGGCGATGCGCCACGCAAAGTTGTGAAACGCACACACCATACAGAACATTTTGTACCTAATTACTCGCAGTTGATTGAATGTGTTGATGATGCTTGTGGCATTGGGGGCAAACAGGTGCAATGAAACGACTGATGGTACGACAAGACGAATTAACTTAAATGATGCGTCTGCAGCTATGCATATATAACGATATTTGAAACGAAACACCAGTTGCCAAATTGCCTGTTTTATTAATGAGTCTTACACAAATTCCGTTTCGTTTTGTTTTTGTTAACACGAAAAAAAAAAAAAATTAATGGACATACATAGTATGGCTAGCACAGTGTATTTTCTCGCACATATATGAACAAATTAATTATGGCTCGCCATCAGCACGAAAGCGTATTAGGCGTCATAAAATGAAATTCTATATAATCCCATTTTAAAGTTGCCCCATATACTACGTGTCACTTTTATCAACTCCATATAAACTTTATTTCACATAATATGCGATTTTACGATAAAACGGCGCAAAAGATGGAAACATTATAACTGCGTGAAATACGTTTATTATTCCGCTGGTCGGACTTGGGGATCCGTAATTTGGTAAAAGCGTAATTTAGCAAATAAACATCAAATGATGCATAACAATGACGTCTGTGGGTAGCAAATACGATCAGATGAGTAAATACTGTTCATAGTATACACGAACTTTCTGTAAAAATCAGATAAAAATGTGGGTTAATGCAACTTTAAGTAACGAATGAATTGCTGTTGTTGGTGTCATGTTGTACTCCTTCATACAGAGACAGTTTGTTTTCCCTCCTCACATGCTCGGTACGCTTCATTGAAAGTACGGTACCAAGCAGGTCGGTCTTGGGTCAGGGATTGTGTTGCAGACATTGATAGACCCCTAAAGTGTGAGGGGTCGGAGCGAACTTTATTCGGGACACGAACACATGTGAATAATTTTGTTTTTTCTCTTCAGTGTCTCCATCATGGCTGCAGGCGCGGCGAGCAAGACAGTGGCGTTGTTGACGCTCACACTGACGGCGCTGACGACGGCCTCCGTTCTACCCCGCGACTGGCCGCCGACCAAGAACACTTCCTCCGTCGCTCATCAACCGGCCTCGCACGGGAACACTTCCGCCCTCTCCCCGACAACATCCGCCATGACAGGGAACGACACCGACACGATCACCCGTGATCCGGATATGACGACGCCGGAACTGGACTTTGACGACCTGGTAGAGGAATATATAGGCAACTTCGGTCGGAGGCCGCGATGTCCCCTCGGTTCGTATTGTCACGACAACCTGCCACCGACCTCGACTGTTCCCTCAACGATCAAACCAAATCACTATGACAGCAACCCACCGGTACAACAACCAGAAGTCGGACAAGAACACCAGAACACTAAATAAGGCGTATCTTTGTGACGTTACTACTGATAATAGGGATGTCTATGGTCCATATATTGCCGATAATGTTATTAATACGACAGTTTCGCAGTAGTGGCGTGACTACGGAAATGGTATCGCGACGGGAGATGGACTAATGAATGGCCAGGAAAGCCTCCATAACCATAACTTATGGACGACGCCATGGCGTTGCTTGGAGACAGTTGATTCGAAATGGCGAACACTTGAATGATACTTCTATGACCGACGGTTGTGGCCTTGCTGTTTTGTTTTGCTATCTGCATTACCAATAGTTCAGCGTTCAGTCAACGAACACTGTCGATAGCTAAATATACTATTGATGTTACTGTATCGACTCATCAACTATCGCGATGCATCGACAGTTCGATGTAACATTGCATCCCTATTAGTGATATCACTGTTTCCTTGATTACTTGTGAAGATGTTATTTCGTATTATTTCTAGCAATACTCGTCATCATTTGCATTGCGTAATGATACGTAAGTATCTATTTAATAACCTTACCTGTATCTTAGCACGTGTTATGTGTAGTAATGTCAATTCTAGCAACACTACATACACCAGTATTATTTCACATACCTCTGCTGCTGATGATGCAGAGACAACAACAAAACAATAACGATAATAAGAGCATCGAATACAACAACACAGTCGTTGCAGTGCACGATTTGTATTATATATGTATATGTGTCCAGTATGCACACATGTCGGCGACATTGGCTGTACGGTTGCTCATATTGACCATGTCGAACGTTGCATGCTTCGAGAAACGCAAAATTCATCCTATTAATTGCATACGGCACAACGATACACAACCCAACGAATCTACAGTATAAACACACAACACTGAGACATGCAACAATAGCGAAAGCGTCATATTATGCGGTTGTATATTTCATTACCCGTAATCACGTAGAGGTGGTAATTATCAGCAGGAAGCTCAATGTTGCACACCGTGCACATTTTCCGTCAGAAGTGTGGGAACTATCCAACTTCAAACATTTCACGGGCTGTCATTCAAATTGCTCATTAAACACAATGTGTCGAGTTGTATATCTTCAACGCATTCGTTATAGTATTCGTACGTTAAAAAGGAACATACAGCCTTGACCTAAACGTGGCGTAGCCAATAAAAAGAAATGTCTTAGTGGCACTGTCGGTAAACGACCCCAAATTCGTGATGTAATAAATGTCACATTTACCAATTTCAGCATCGCATGACTCGATCATTATTTCACCGAATTAAAGAGAAATTACACAAACAATGACGCCAACGTTGACCTCTGGCAGCGTGTGGGAGGGAGGGATTACTGACATGACTGCATGCAGGGACGTGTACATTGCACCTACAGTCACAGTCACAAGCAACGGCAGTTGTTTGTACTTTAGATCGGATAACGTAATCAACAACACGAATGCATTAGAATCGGCAGCACCCACGATTAAATATAACACATGCTAACAGTATTCATAATGCGATTTCCTTTAATCAATCATTGTTTCATATTTTCCCCGTGAAAAAGAATGTTACCAGGGACATCTTGATTTGACGTACTATATTGAAATTCATAGGCTATTATTTAAAGTTATGATGTAATTTTGTTTTATAATAATGTGTCGTTTTTTGGAAAACCTACGCATGACATTATTAGGGTTTTCAATCATTCTGATGAGTAGAGTAAAGTATTGCGTACTGGCCCCAACGAGCATAATTGTCATAGTAAACCGTGCGTTGACTTAAAGTCAGAGAAATATTGTTTCTTTTCGCAGTCATCTAAATATATATATTTTTAATACGGACTAGCCGCCTTAGCTTCTTAACACACCCATCCACCTGTTAGCGACATTTGCATTGAACACGATCGCGATAATGCATAATCTTTTGGTTTTATTGGGCCACTGAGCTCTGATTTTCCGAGGATATTGCCATAAAAGAAGACGTATTATTATTACGATTATATTAAATCATGTTGATTCCTGCTATTTCATAGCTGTATTCCATCTCCTATTTGATACATATAGGCCAACAACATGATCTTGAGACATGCCAGACCTCTGGATATTCCAAATACGATTTGCGAACATTTACATTAAATTATTACTGTTATGGCGCAAATATAACAAAGTGGTCAAACGTTATAAAACACACACACATCCATAGACAGTCGACCCGATTATTCGAGGACAGAAAATTACGCGTGCCTGGGTAATTACTCCCGAGATTATTTATTGTTTTCATGTGCGGCCTACTCCCTGGCACACATTATCCAGTTTACCGCCAGTTGCCTCTGTTGATCCGACCAACCCACGCCTAAAATCGACCTCCGACCGACTATAATCAAACGCAGGCGTTGCTGCCGCTACTGGTGCCCATTGCCGAATGGAATATAACCAGACTGAGGGTTCCAGTCATTCGCACGTTTAGCTGTCGTCGTCAGCGGTCGATTCTCTCCCGAGCCCGCGTTACGCCAGCCGATATGAGTCTCCGGTTGGGCGTGGTTGCCCTCGCTGCTGTGCTGGTCTTTGGAACCGTCGCCGGGTCCGGTAAGTTTGCATCTCCGACAACAACACAACTGTGTCTGTAGTTATATGTCCATGTAGTAGTGCCACATATGTGGGTTGAAATCCGTACGTTTGACTTGAAATTATGCATACATCCATTTAACATTTTGGATTGTATAGGTTAGGATAGGATTGGACTGGGTTGGATACCCTATTCCAATCGAATATCACCATCTACCGGGCAACGAAATATACATAATATAGGGACAGTGCCACCATTTAACAGGCTGCAAATTACACCTACATTAAATAAAATCCGCTAGGTTTTGTTGGAAATATAGTCCTATTATATATCATAAAAGATTTTCTCGTCAACCGCTATTAAATTGGGTATTCGATTTTATACTCGTGTGAACACACGAACATACGTGTTTAATCATGATGTTTCCATTTGAAATAAATCCGTGTTAAATTTTGATACAACCATCTTCATTCCATAGCAAAAACCTTATCATACACGATACATCCGTACGATATGGCATGTATGAAATGTTATAGTTACATATACGCTTTTGTTGACGTAACGGCAGATGTCATTGTGGAGAGGAAAGTAGACCTTGAAACGCTTGGTTCCAGACATTAATTGGCAGCATGTTCTGTTTGTTGATATAACACGGAGTATTTGTCTACACGCTGTAGTTCAACAACCGACCCGTGAGCTATAATTATATACTACACCCAGCACGTGAATCCGCTTGATGTTTATACAACCTAATTTTATATTATCTAGGGTGGATGGGCGAGTTTCCCCCCTAAACAAGCCTGTTGTCACTGCTCCAGTACCATAAAAATGGTGTATAACAACATTGGCCATTTGGACTCGATTAGATAACTTTTATGCACTGATAATGTTACTAAACCATAATCACATGAACATATTTTAGTCCATCTCTTAACCACGGCACTCTAATGTCTATATAGTTGGTCTAGGTGAGGTTTATTGAGTTTACGTATTATTACATGTCATGACATTTATTATCGCTAATCATTTTACCAGTCGTTTGACTATTTTATCGCATGTCTTTTAAGTGTTAATGTATATGTACTTGAATATTTCTACTCCAATAGCGAAGGTTGAGTATAATAACAATAATAATAATAATAACAATAATAATAATAATAACACTAATAATATTAATAACAATAATAATAACAATAATAATAATAACAATAATAATAATAAATAATTCGCAATGTAGTCTCACCACGTCCAGTATGCATCATACAATTAATGCGATTTCTTTATTTTCCATAACAATTATGTGATGTAACCGACGTAGTTAATAACTACACCACCGTGGTTAGTGATATTGTTTATTTGCGTTTATTTATCGAAGGTATATATATCTTTTCTAAAATTCACAACACATTTACGCCAACATTGAAGTAAGATACACCTGCCTGAATATGCCCGTAACCTGTTCTTATTATCATACCTGCTAGCATAATTATTGTATTCATAATCTAGGTTCTCGTAAGTATCGCCTCTCTGATGCACAGCTGTCACACATTTGTCTTTAAACCGACACTGTCTTATTTTCTTTTTAATATAATGTTCTTAGTACTTGAAAAATAATGTATCTTGAAGGTATACTACCCTCAAAATTGCGTGTAATAAGCCAGAAACATTGTTCGTAATTTGAATGGTGTACCTACGAAATGTACAGAACCTGCAAACACTGATAACACTAATCACAAGTTCCTGGACTGCGGGCGTGACTTAGCTGGTTTCTGCAATCAACACAACACGTGGGACGAATTAGATCTGATCCAGCGAACTTGCTGCTAATATTTACCACCTCTGGCTTGAAATGTTGATTTCGGGTAACGGAACAGATAAGGTAGCTTTATTTATGTCAATGAAGTAGGCCTATTACAGTTTCTCTGAGTGACTTCCTCGCCACCGCCACCGCCACCGCCACCGCCACCGCCACCGCCACCGCCACCGCCACCGCCACCGCCAGCTCTACATCAGCCACCACCACGCAAAAAAACAACAAACAGTGCAACCGGCATCACGTCGTATTGACAATTATGCTAGATACAATATGTATGTCTATTTTTACTCAAATTATGTGTTATTCTACTCGACAGGGACGAAGCCAGGATTCCGGGCCCGCATTACCCAACGAGGCCTCAATTACGGTGAGTAGTGAAATGTAACAAAAGAGTTTAAACAAAATGGCCTTCATAAAATGGCTCCCAATAAAACACAGATGTCAAGGGTGCACGCCGTTGGTGTATTGAGAGTACAACATTAATTTGATTTGGTCTAGGTGTTCATCTGAGAAATGTGTATATTTTGTGTTTAAACAAATTCACGCTGCCAGCATTTACACAATCAGTAGTTATTTTCTATACCATCAGTACTATTGAGGCCTAGAGTAGGGAAACTACTTTATTTATATAAGGAAGGTTTTAAATCGTTGGTGAGGAAGAGCATTTAGTCACATGCACACGTATAGTGTGCAACATATAATATTGTTTATACTACAGTTAAGACATACATCAAAACATACACCACCGTAATATGTGTTTGGGGGTTATCTTAGTTGCGGCATAGGCGCCGGAACCGTTGTCCAATATTTTGGTAGCTGGCTGGAGATAGGATTATTCCGCCAATGTTTAGGTAATGGGTGCATTTTGGGATGTTATTTGATGTTTTTGGTGAGCCTGAAGGTATTTTCGTGAGCCTCAAGGGAGGTGCAAATTGAGGTTTCCAGAAATACTGAAGGTGTGTTTTGGCGAGCCTCAAGGGGGTGCAATTGCAGGTTTCTGGTGAGCTTCAAAAATTGTAGACGTCGCCGCGAAAAATCTTCATATATTTAACAACACAAGCCCCCACCCCTCTCGTCTTCCAATGTCATGATCCTACCACTGAGTGGTTCTGAAGCTCCGGTTCAGCCCACCCAATATTAATTTCGTTCCGGCGCCAGTCTGTAGCATTCTATTAAAACGACGATACGATTCTAAGGGTTGTATGCCCTCTTCATACAAGCAACTTGGTCCCGACTTGTTTGTTGTCGTGTGTTTCATTATGATGTAGTGTGTTTTTTCTCTTCCAGCACGAGATGTCGGACTCGATATCGTTTCCCAGGAGATCAAACGACTCCAGATCCCGGATGTTAACGCGCAGGTCGGAGCCGCCAAGGCTAAGCTGCATGAGTAGGTGGCCCTGTATACATCCGGACCTGTACCATAACGAGGCTGAGGTTTCATTTCCGAAACAAACATTCATTTTCATCGATTGATTGATTGCATGTTTGGTCAGTAATTGCCATCAACCCATCTCTATAATATGCAAAGGTGGCTGATTTGATTTAAAATGGAAACATTTGTTTTCGTGTTATGTAAGTTAATATTTTTCACCATCCACGTTGTTATAAAAAAAACTACTGCATTCAGCGTCACAATATCCTCTTAACGTATGTTTCAGTATTATTCTATTATATATTACATAATTTCAGCCATAGCATAGATACTTTAAATTTAGGCATATGCATAGATGGAGACGTTCTGGAAATAGCAAACTAGCTGGGATTAAAATCAGTGTAGCATTCGTCTTCTATAAGAGATGCACTGTCATATCACACACCGTTCATCCTCATGTTCCTTGAATTGATTGTAGAAATACCGAGATAGATTCAATCGTTTAGTTTGCCAAGCTTAATTGGGTATTGCGCTTAACTGGTGGCTTTCTTCGCGAGTCGACACAGTCCGTTTGTGTCGCTATTCTCATTACTAGCAGAGTTTCAATGTTGTGACCCTGTAAAGAAGATATCGGTTTCAGCATCAAGTTTGTGAAGCAGCCAGTTCCGACCGCCTCGGTTGTCCCCTTACGCGGTCGCGGTCTCAGACTCGTCGTGTCCAACATCAACGCTGAACTCTCAGCTAAATACGTCGCTGTCATCAAGTAAGTTGGACAGAACAAGTCATTATCACCTTACTTGTAAATATGTTTAGAAATTTCAATTGACATATAGGTATAATGATAAAGGAATGCTATACATAGATGATGTATAGCCTTGAGCTAGACATCATCATGAGCAAACATAATTCAGCAAAGAACAGTCTGAAAAACTGTTCTGAGGCTGGATATAAATGTGTTTGTTTAAATGCAAGGAGTACAGTAAACAAAAGAAATGAACTAAACATTATGGTAGTAGATATTTACCCTCACATAGTAGGTATAACCGAATCATGGGCAACAACCGATGTATCAGATGCCGGACTGCAGGATATGTAATGTTTAGGAAATATACAATAGGAAGAAGGGGAGGTGGGGTTATTTTATATATTAAAGAATCTATCCAGGCTTATGAAATAAAATTAGACAGAGAAGCAGATTGCGAAGAAGCTGTTTGGTGTAACATAGTTACAGGAAACTCAACGTTAACGGTTGGATTAGTTTATTGAAGTCCAAACATAAGCATAGAAGAGAATGAAAAAATACAAAACGCTATAAGGGAAGTGAGCAAACGGGACTGTGTTATTATGGGGGATTTCAACCATGGGCATATAAAATGGAAATCTCTACAGAGTATGGATAGTGAGGACCACAAGTTTTTAGTTTTAGTACAAGATAGTTTCCTTTCTCAACATGTGCTAGAACCAACCAGGGGAGAGAATGTGTTAGACATAGTTTTGTCTTCACAGAATGAATTAGTTGACAATGTCAGGATATGTGAGCCACTGGGGAATAGTGATCACAACCAGATACATTTTACCATCAAAGTAAAATCAGAAAGGATAGTAAAAAGCAGTACAGGAGAAATTTCCACAAAGGAAAATATAAGGACATCAGGAAATTTTTAACAAAGATAGACTGGAATAACACACTGAAGAATAAGACAGCAACAGAATGCTGGAATATCTTAAAGAGAGAAATTGAATGCGTCATCGTCAAATTTGTTCCCTTAAAAATACACGGGTAACGGTCCAAAAAGAAACACTTATCGAAAGAAGCCATTAGAAAAATTAAGTATAAACAAATGATGTGGAAGTCATATAGACGTACTGGAAATGACGAAGACTACAACATTTATAAAGAAGCACTAAACCAAGCAACAGCTGAAATTAGAAATTCAAAGAGAAGCTATGAGCATAAATTAGCTTGTAATATAAAACATGACAGCAAGAGTTTTATGCGTATGTTCGAAGCAAACAGAAAGTTCAGGATAAGGTCGGTCCTCTAGAAGATAGTGCTGGAAAAATAATATCAGAAGGATTCTTAATGGCAGAAGACCTGGATGAATATTTTAGTTCAGTGTTTACCAGAGAAGACACTAGTTCACTGACAGTACCAGAGGCTAAGTTCAAGGGGGCAGAATCAGACTATTTAAAACAGTTAATTGTAACCCCAGAAATGGTAGCTAAGAAAATTAGGGCTATGAAGGATAATAAATCACCTGGAGTGGATGGTATTCCACCGAAACTACTATTGGAAATTGTAGAACAAATTAGCATACCGCTTGCAACAGTTTTCAACTTGTCATTAGAAGAGGGAATGGTTCCTTTAGAATGGAAAGAAGCAAACATTATACCGTTATTTAAAAAAGGTTCGAGAAACAAGTCAAATAATTATAGACCAGTTAGTTTAACATCGGTGATTTGTAAATTATTAGAAAGACTAATTAAAGATCACATGGTGGATTTTCTTGTTAAACATAACTTGATAAACCCATCTCAACATGGGTTTCTAAAAGCGAGGTCATTTTTAACAAATATATTATGTTTTTTTAGAAGATATCACTAAGTGGGTAGATGATGGATCACCAGTAGATATAATCTACTTAGATTTTCAAAAAGTTTTCGACAAAGTGCCACATCAGAGATTACTGCTTAAACTAAAGGCCCATGGCATAGGAAATGGTATAATTAACTGGATAGAAAAATGGCTGATTGACAGAAGACAACGGGTAGTTGTTGATGGGGAGGCTTCAAACTGGAAATCAGTTTTGAGTGGGGTTCCACAGGGATCAGTACTGGGACCTATATTATTCTTAATATATATAAACGATTTGGACGATGATATAGCTAGCAAGGTGTTGAAATTTGCAGATGATACAAAAGTGTTTAGAAGGATTAAAAGTGATGGAGATAGACAGCATTTACAAGATGATCTTGACAGGTTGATCAAATGGTCTGAAAAGTGGCAAATGTTGTTCAATTTTGGGAAATGTAAATGCCTTCACACAGGACATGGGAACGAATATGTAGAATATACAACGGGGGGAACTGTACTAAATACTACTGTAAAAGAAAAAGACTTAGGGCTGACAATTAGTGCTGACATGAAGGTTTCAGAGCAGTGTGGAATTGCAGCTTCAAAAGGAAATCAAATCCTTGGATTGATTAGGCGAAATATAGCATATAAAGAAAAAGAACTAATAATACCGCTGTACGAAACAATAGTTAGACCACATTTAGAATATTGTATACAAGCGTGGAGGCTATACCGCAAGAATGACATAGATATGCTAGAAAGAGTACAGAGGAGAGCGACTAAAATGATACCAAAACTGAGGGATCTTAGTTATGAAAAACGCCTAAAAGAATGTGGTTTAACAACACTAGAGACCAGGAGGTTGAGAGGAGATCAGATAGAAGTGTTTAAAATATTGAATGGTTATGAAAATATTGATAGGAATATGTTTTTTTCAGTTAAGAAAGATAGAAAGACCAGATGACATGAAGTTACATTAGTAAAGGAGCAGTGTAGATTAGACGTAAGAAAGTTCTCATTTTCACAAAGGACTGTGAATGAATGGAACAGATTATCTGATGATTGTGTGGGTGCTAGTAGTGTGAATATGTTTAAAAATATAATCGACACATACTTCAGAAGGGCTGGATATATGTAGATAAAAGGGTTGGACTCTCGATAAACCAAAGGGCTTCCTTGTCCACCTGCCATCTAGAGTTAATTCTCTGGATGGCAATCTTGTTAAATCTTGTTAAATCTTGTTAAATCTTGATAAATTGTTGGATACATTAAATGTTTCCTTGTCCGCATTCCATCTGGAGCTCGTCACTTTGGATGGGTATCGTGTTAAATCGTCATTTTGGATGGGTATCGTTGTTAAATATTGTTAAACTCCTGCATGCTTCAATCTGTTTCCACGAAGATCATATCAACCTATTTTCACACACCGACAAGGGCAACGACATTGTTGTGATGAACAACATTGTAATGTATTTATCCTCAGATCCAGATTCTTCAACATCCGGAAAGAGGGAAGTATACAGGTTGTCACGGAAAATATGCAGCTCATCATGGACACATTTATTGGTACGACGTCATTTCTTACCCTCTCCTTCACATTCTCGGTAAACCCCATTTGCTGTTCGCCCAACGCAACTTCTTTTGTCAAAGCCTTCTATCCATTCCGCTCGTTCCTTCCTTTTGTTATTAACTATTAACTGCGCAATTAAATGCTTTTCCTTGCCCCAAAGGTCGAGATAGTGCAGGTCGTCCATCGCTGTATCAGTTCTTCTGCAAAGGTAACGGCATTATCCGAGTGACGTTCAAAGGGGAGTGGAGGTACGTCTACCGTTTGATTCGTAAATAAAACGTTGTGTTACGTAACTGGAAACTCATTGATATAGGATTAAGTGTGAGTGCTTTCGTGTATGATTTTATCCATAATATATCTGTGTGTGTGTATGTGTGTGTGTGTATGTGTGTGTGTGTGTGTGTGTGTGTGTGTGTGTGTGTGTGTGTGTGTGTGTGTGTGTGTGTGTGTGTGTGTGTGTGTGTGTGTGTGTGTGTCTTGATTGTGTGTGTGTATGCGTGTGCATGTGTGCGTGTGTGCGTGTGTGTGTATGTGCGCGCGCGTGTTTTTGTGCTTGTTTGCTTTGATTGTGTGCGTGTGTGTATGTATATGCTTGTTTGGTTTGATTGTGTGCGTGTGTGTGCGCGCGCGCGTGCGTTCCAACGTGTTTGTATTAATTTAATTTTACCCCCAGAACAACATAATATAGTAAATATATAACATAATACGTTTATACCATGAGCTCGTTTGATATTTATTTTAGCAACTTCCTGAATCTGGGTTCCAAGGTGTTTCAGTCGAAGATTCGCAGTGTAATTATAGCACAGGTGAGGTTAAATTTTACCATTTAACTGTCTCCCAAAATGGACATCTTTTGTCAAGTAGTTTCACTTGATACATTGGTTATTCCCTGCCGTCCACAGGATATTGTCGAACTCTGTAACTGAACAATATCATATACATCTTGTAAACCTTTTGTAAACACGTGTTGCTCTGTAGTTGTTTGCATCCGGCTAATAATGGCTTGGACAAATTCCATTTGTAGATCTGTGCGAACTCAATCAAAGAGATGAAGCGTCAAATCGCTTTGCATCCAATACCAGGTACATCTTAGTCACACATTCGAACAACTCCTGCACTGCTATGTTAGATTTATCTCCACCCTAAAATTGCTTATCATCACTTATTTATATGCCCGCATCCCTTGTCTCGACAACATGTGTTGGATTCATTATTGCCCACTTATGATAGTACCAGCTCAATAAAACAGACACAAATATAAATTATCCGGCATCGTAGTCTCTCAGTTAACTTTAAACTGTAAATTCCAACAATAATTTGACGGTCCATTTCCTGATGTAGCCACGTTTTGAATTATCGATTAACAGTACTGACTATTTTAATAATTACACTGGATGCTTTTGATGACATTCTGTGGATGTTTCGTCGTTCCAGTTCACGAGACAGTGGTCGAAGACTATGAGCTGGACTTCAGCATGGTTCGATACCCGAAATTCGAACCAACGTATGTTGAGCTTTTCAGCAAGGTATTCGCGATTCGTTTCTCCTCTCATTAAGTAACCAATGTTTCACGCATTTGTTTGTTGAATTGACCAACCGAAGTCGGAAGTAGTGCATTCGTTTGACCAATTAACATGCTAAGGTTTTTGACCAAATTACTCATAGCAAAATGTCAGATAACAAGTGTTAATGTTTATACATAGTAACGTTGGTAGAACTATGCTTATGGACTACACATTAGCATAATTATTTAGGTAAGGTTTTCATATAATTTTTAATTATTTTGAAGTCTGCCGTTTATAAAGAGTCTGACTAACATTGTGGAAAAAATAGTTGCACTTTCTTGTGGCATCTGCATATATTTAATGTACCATGTATTTGTATGTATATGTTTTATATTGAATAAAAAAATTAAAATACGAGAGCAATATTGACTGATCGGGCTTTGTACAACTAATAAAAATATGAAAGCAATATTGATTGATCAGGCTAGTTTTATTATTATTATTGTAAGCGGCATGTACTAGAGTTGAGATAACTACAAGAAAGGAAGTAGCAACATAATCAGTCATTCCTGTGATATCAGTGCTTTTCTAACACACAAAGACAGCACGTGCAACATTATTTACAGTAAATATCGCGGATGTCATAATTAGCCATCTGTATGTTGTTCCCCTATACAGTTACGACACTTCTATAATTATTATCGAATGTGGTCGTTCATAAATAGCAGATAAATACCAGGTAATCTTCCAAGATCATCGTAAACTGGTGGAATGGCAGTGACACATTTACCGAGTTGCACTAAACTAGGCTTGTTCTGGTAATTGATGTCATTAGTCGGAGGAGTCGGTGTGTTCGGGATGCTGGTCCCTATTACATCCGCCGTTGTGACCTCAACATATACAGCAAGCAAACCAATGCTCTGAAATGGTAGCCATGGATTTGTATGTTTTTAAACACATATATTTGTCTTTTTTAGAATAAGACAACGTAGTAAACATGTGTACATCAAGAATATGTAGATATATAAAGCGACATATCCGATATAATATTTTTTTTTTAATTAATAAATGATATGTTATAGTTTATGTAGTTTCTGCGCTATATTCAAGCTGTATCACTTTATCCTAAACTGTTCTTAAATATATTGTTTAGGAACTTCAGCGATAACATGCATATTAAACTATGTATTAACTAAATTAGCAAAATCAACAACAATGCAACATAAATTTAAACAATTGTAATAAAGGAAAACTGACAAAACAACAAAAGCAAGTTTATGATGCTGCTGTTGTCATTGTCGTTGTCGTCGTTGTTGTTGTCGTCGTCGTCGTTGTTGTTGTTGTCGTCGTCGTCGTCTCGTCGGCGTCGTCTCGTCATCGTCGTTGTTGTTGTCGTCGCGTCGTTGTTGTTGTTGTTGTCGTCTCGTCGTCGTCGTCGTTGTTGCTGTTGTCGTCGTCGTCGTTGTTGTCGTCGTCGTCGTCGTTGTCGTCGTTATTGTTGTTGTTGTCGTCGTCGTCGCTGTTGTTGTTGTTGTCTTCGTCGTCGTATATATATATATATATATATATATATATATATACATATATATAGATAGATAGATAGATAGATAATTACACCCATAAAACACTAATTGTATATGAGATTATGGATATCAATTACCAACTCATCGTTGTTGTTGTTGTTGTCTTCGTCGTCGTTGTCGTTGTTGTTGTTGTCGACATCGTTATTATCATATGCCCTTTTTATGTATTTTAAAACAATTTATATATTTATTTGAAATTTATTTAAATTATCCCTTGGAATGCAGGGTGAGATCAACGTAAAGGGTAGACATGTCCGAATGCCGTTCTCGCCCCCAGAGATCCCGCCCTTCCAGCATCACACCAAGAAGATGGCGTACGTCTACGTCACCGACTATCTGCTCAACTCAGGCTTCTTGGCGGCCTTCGCCAACCGACAGTTGAGTGGATACGTCAATGAAAGCTTGGTCAGTGCAGTCGAGTCGTTACGCTTCTTCCTCGTCTTCTTTTTTTTTTTTTTTTTATTATTCATCTTCCCCTTCTTCTGCTGCCTCTTCTTCTTATTCTTTATCATCAACTTCTTCTCTCCCTCCTTCATGTCCACTTCTTCTTCTTCTTCTTCTTTACCATCACATCCATCTCCCCGCCTTCATTTTATTCATCTTCCGTTTATTCTTCTTATTATTAATCTTCTTCTTCTACTTTTGCATCATCATTATCTTTGTCTTCTTCTTCTTTCTCTGATTCTTCTACTTCTCGGGGTGCTGGTCACACCACCTGGTCTTTTAGCGATCTCGACGATACATCTCCAAAAATGACAATATGTTTTCTATTCTGTCCCTCTCTCGATTTTAGTATATCGATCGCACATGCCCTTTCTATATATCTCTCTCTTTTGACACCATCTTATTTTGGTCTTCCTCTTGTCTTTCTACTTCCGGCTTTAAGTTTCCCATGCTTTTCTGGTTAATCTCTCCATACTTATTCACCGTATTATCCCAACCACTTTCAATATCAGGTGTTTCTTCATTCCAAACATGTTTTGTAATACATCCATAAACCTTCGATCTTTTCGTGACATTTGGCATATTCAAGAATATTTGTATATGTGTGTGTGTGGGGGGGGGGTTCAGTAGATAATTATACCCATAAAACACTAATTGTATATGAGATTATGGATATCAATTATCAACTCATCATATCATATGTTATGACATAAATTTCAGTTGCCAGCAGAAGTGAAGGACTTCATGAAGACGACATGCCCCATGTCGCTGTGTCTCGGCACCATTCTGCCCAATGTAAGTGTAAACTATCTGACGGTGGCAGACTTTCACTTCCACCTACGTGTTATATAAATAGTTACTTCCAACGTCGAAGTAAAAAAACGTTTACTCAGACAAATCAAACTAATTAGATACACAATTTAAATATACAAAGCAAACTGGTGAACAGTTTGAAAGGAGAAACATAGAAGTATAAATTTGTATGAAGTCATATTACCCCTTTGTCGACAATTTCTAGTAGCGTCGTTTTCAGAATGTTAATTTCACAAGTGATATAGCCGTGGCTATAATTACTCATAATTAACTGTTTGTGTGTTTTAAAACGGCAAAACGAATGAATATTGGTAAAATTGACATACAAAAAAATCCACTGTTTGGTTCTATAGACAAGTACAGACATCTCTTGTTGCACGAATTCGTGAAACCTGATGTTGTCATCGTTTCCAGTGTTAATTATCATGCTTAACAAATAATCTTTGAATATTTGACGGGTATTATTTTTATGAGCGTTATACACAAATAGTACCAATATAAATTGTACAAAAATCGGTAAACTTTAAATTGTGTTATATCTGATGAATTGTATTTGTGCATGGCTACAGATAGGCAAAATGTACCCCGGCGCTGCTTCCCATATCCACGTGTATGCCACCCGTAGTCCGACTGTTTACGTGCGGGGGCCCAACATCGGCTTGGCCGGCTGGGGTGTCGTTAACGTAACGGTAACCGACGCGAACGGCAAACGGCAGCCCGTCATGTCGGCCACATTGGTGAGAGCCAATTTCCGGTTGTTCACGATTCGTGCATATTTACGTTATTGCTGTTGTGTCCATATTGTTTGCTTGTTTGCTATGTGTGTCCGTGTGCGTGCGCGCGCTTGTGACAACGATATATATCGAGAGAGAGAGAGAGAGAGAGAGAGAGAGAGGAGATGGAGAGAGAGGGAGGGAGGGAGGGAGGGAGGAAGGAAGAGAGGCAGGGAGTGATGGAGGGAGGGAGGAGGGAGGGAGGAGGAAATGATGGAGGGAGGAGGAGGGAAGGAGGAAGGGAGGAGGGAGGGAGGGAGGGAGAGAATGATGGAGGGAGGGAGGAAGGGAGGAAGGGAGGAAGGGAGGAAGGGAGGAAGGGAGGGAGGGAGGGGGAGGGAGGGAGGGAGGGAGGGAGGGGGAGGGAGGGCGGGAGAGAGTGAGAGTGAGAGAGAGACAGAGACAGAGACAGAGACAGAGACAGACAAGCGCACATGCACGTACACACACACAGACACCACACACACACACACACACACGCACACGCACACGCACACGCACACGCGCACACACACGCACGCGCACACGCACACACACACACACACACACTACCCATGCTTTCATACCAGCCGTATTCATTCATTCACACATCACCGGAACACACAACAGCTGTTACATAAATGTACCGTTTAACCTTCTTCTTTAACCTATTTTCGGCAATACAAAGTGTATACATATTTTATTTCTGAGCCACGTTTCCGCCATAGAGTGGAACGGCCAACTTCACCGTTCACGTCAGCAACTCGCGGGTTTTCTTCAACATCGTCAAACTCACGTACGTGTTCTTTTGTCTTGTTCTTGCTGCAGTGGTTTGTTCAACATTGGAACCACGGCTTTCTCTGTTGCTGCGCCAACCTTTTGTCATTTGTTCCCTCTTAGCCAGATGGAAACATTTCACAGTTCCGCCTTCATTTAAAAATTTAACCTAATAACCTTAACTCCCTGGCGTATCCATCAATGCGTTGGCAACTGTAATACGGCTTATCATCTGTTTTGTGAATGTCCAACACTTTTGTTTTGATGCGCCTCTGAGTTTGGTTTCCAAGGATTTAGGAGCAACAACAGTTACCTTATTATTAATAGTATTACCTAGGTTATCGTGTGCACTATGTCACGTACGCTGCACAGTACGTGGGTATTGTAAGACGCATGTAAGACGTGTATGCAATGTAATCTACATGATAACTTTCTAATAACAATATCATACTTATACAAATTATTGTAAACAAACATTTTGTAACACAACTACAATATCTGTCTAATCTTAACATAATTCGCAATATACCATTGTAAGGAATATGCGATATTCTAATAGCATAGTTATGTAAATTCCAAAATAACTATGCAGTGTACATAGGTGAACAAAAACTAGTAGACTTAATTTTGACATCACATAATTTAAACACATATGACATTTACTTATTCCAATGGCCTTGAACATATAATTGATGGCATTATCTAGGTAGATACATCTTAGTTATTTAGGATATTATTTGAAATTATAGGATCCAAATATTTTATAAATTCTGCTACAACGTACACAAAGAAACGAATCGTTTAAGTACACTGACGTGTACAAAAAGGTCGTACCTGTTAAGGAACACAACTTTTTAAATAGGAATATCATGTGTTTGTGTTTACAGTCCAAAGGTGGAGGTCGTCAACTCAGCGGTGGATGATAATGGACTGGTACGTTAAACTAAACTATTAAAGTGCCAAATTCGTAAGTACAGCTATGGGCTGTTTCACTAACATTCGTATGAGCTGATAAGCCAGGTTTTGTTCTTTAGAAAGATTTCGCTCCTTAACAGTGATCTTGTGTACTGAAAACTGTCAACACCAGGACGCGCCGCCGGGATGCGCCACCAAGATCCCTTCACCGGTCTGTCACGGGGATAATAACCTCTGTTGAACGGCGGCGGCTGTTTGTATTTTTACAAATATCCTTAAGTATAACAACGGATTTTGTTTAATGATGGATTTTTGCAGGAAATCTTGTTATCCGTGTTCTTTGACGTCAGTGCAATGTATGAGGCTTAATTCTGAACAAGAACATCTGCACGATCCTTACATTGTTGCACTACTTAAATCTCTGTGCTGTTACGCTCCGGTGGACACATGCTGCATAACTATATTGTTGTAGTTATTTTTCCATAGGGCGCTATACTAGAGCCAGTGTTGAACATAGCGTCGGAAGGCTTCCTAATGCCAAGATTAACAGGTAAATATTCCCTTCAAATGTAAATGTAAACAAATGAATTTGTGACAACACACACTCACTCACTCATTCACTCACTCACTCACTCACTCACACACACACACACAAACACCCACACACACACACACACACACACACACACACACACACACACACACACACACACACACACACACACACACACACACACACACACACACACACACACACACTGTTATAAATTTATATTTAATATTTATTTCATTCAGTATTTTACCTTGCATCGATATGCTTTCATTCGCAGACCTGGGCTTCGAAGGGATACCTCTTCCCAAGGTGAAGGACTTGCGATTTGTTGATACAGAAATTCTGCCTGACACGACGGAGGTAAGACACACAACGGTCATTTCAGTATGCTGATAGATCAATGATTTCCAATACTACCAGGATACATATATATATATATATGTATCCTGGTAGTATTGGAAATCATATATATATATATATGTGTGTGTGTGTTTATATATATATATATATATATATACATATACATACACATATATATATATATATATATAATACAGCGGGCAGTAATGCAAAGGCTGAAATGTGACACTTGTATGTGCTATTTCACTTTCTCGAAACGTAGTACTTTGATGATCATATTGATGTGATAATAATTATTTCATGTGTATATTTACATACAATTATTGACGATAATATTTGCTAAGTTATTACTGCATTTCTACCATTGTCATTGGCATCGGAACGTGGTGAATATTCGTGGGGCTGATGCTAACTAAAACCTCCAAATTGCACCCCCGCGATGGCTCACCTAAATACCCTACCTTGAGGCTCCCAAAATCTATATTTGCACCCCCCCCAGGCTCAAGATATTAGGGGGGCTAATACTATATCCAACCACCACCTAAGGTATTTGGGGCTCAGCCTTCACAAGCTCCCCTGATTCCGACGCCTATGCAAGTAACACCACGAAACGATGTCAAATATTTTATTATCGCTGAAATACATTCACTTGCAAGAAGCATTTAATGTGCCCTTGTTGTGTAGAAAGTCCACGCAAACAAGTATTGTTATAATTTGATGTTTCCAGAAACTGACGTCACAATCATAATTTTTACGCGCGTGACCTCCATCAAGCTTGGGCTTACCGTCTACTGGGCCGGTTTTATGAATCGTACTTAATGTTACGCAATTACTTAACATCACGTGTTTGCGTAAACACCTATGTTCATTTATATAAAAAAATCATTTACTAAGACAATCATCTTAGCGTTAAGAACGTTCTTAGCCGCTTCATGAAACCGGCCTCAGGTCTACATAAATTAAATCCATTACATTGCTAGAGCGGAATGACATCTGTCATACCAATCTTTTCAGCAATCAATTCTCGCATAAACAACTTTGCGCAATGTTTTTTCTCGCAAAGAAAAAACATTTGAGGCCAGAAATGCTACAAAATATGCGACGGAATGGACGACAGCCATTTTGTAATCTTGACGGATATGGTTGCTAGGCAATACGTCACGTCATGGATCCATCAATTTCTTGTACTCGATTGCATCTTTTGTTACAGCACGTCGTCGTCGTAGGCACTGACATTCGTCTTGAGCCGTACGACCCGGATGCAGAGGACGAGATAAAGAAGACGCTGAAGCTGTTTCAGTCGCTACCAAAACTCACCATGTCGTCGATCCCGATCATCGCCGACGTCGAGGGCTCGAGCGCCTAAGTGTGTTCCATAACCGCGACCTGGGTACTTCACGTAAGCAGCCAAGCACAAGAGTTGTTATTGGACATAATATAAGGCTCAGTTCGTAACGGCGATGAATCCCCACTATGTACGAGTAAACATTATTGCTGAAGTGGTGCTGTAAGACGTCGAACTATGCGGTATGTCGCTGCACTTGGTTTATTTCCCGTGTATTCGACTGTGAATAACATTGACACAGATTATCCAATGCCCTTGCTAATTTTGTGTGTGATGAATGGTGAATATAATTAAATAACATTTGGAACAAAACATTATACACGTGTCTTTTTCCTGGGTTTCCACGTGGAATGTTTATTCGGTGTACGTTACTCTTTGCACGTATTGTGTTATCAACCAAGTTGGGTTATGCTACAATAATATACAAATATAAATGTCAAGATTCAAGCAACATTTTCCTCATAGTTGTTTCGTTCTATTGTTCCTATGCCATATGCTTTTTACGCATAAGACAGAATAACAATGAGCTGGTTACCGGCCTGTGTGAAGATCTAATTGTCCGGCGATTTGCATTCATTGGTAACACTACAAAACGAGTAACACATAATGTTTTTGTTGCTCAACACATTTAACGAATACGTTCAAAATTTATTGAAAGGATTATGCTATGCACATAAAGTACTTTTCTGCACACGCAGAATAACACATTTCTCCGGGCACCAGTTCATACTCGTCGCACATGTTCTTGCACCAAGAGTATATCTTCCAACACGAGTGATACTCCAACATTTCGTCGTCTTTCATTGCCATTGACAACTGCACGTGCACCAACGTCAGCAGAAGAACGGCTACAGCGAACTAAACAGAACGAAGGCGCTGATCATTGTATTATGGCTACATGTCAGAGATACTAAAGTGTTCTGGCAGTTCATGTAACAACACCACACCACCAAAATAGTAATACGGCATTAATTTTCGGTGCGTTGGCATTGTTCCTCATAAACAAACGTCTTCACCAGTCAAAGTCCTTCATTTTCGTTTAGCTGAAAACTAAAGCCATCGCGTGCAACATTGTACAACATATAATATACCTACTCAGTAAATAGCGTTATTTTGTTGGATACACGTTTATTAACTTCTTGATATTATAGTATTCGTTCCAATGTCATTGCATTGAAACTTGAGCCCAATTATCGCCAAGGCGCCATGTTGGTAAAAGCGGTGCTCCTATTCGCGATGTGGGCAGTGGCGCTGTACACCGGGTGGCGCCACCTGGTACAACGGAGCGGCGCTCCAACATTAACAAATAATTGCTACACAGTGCCAGAACAGCGCACTGTCAGAAAAGGAAATACAGTCATGCCACACTTTCTTTCTTGAAATCAACATCAAACAAACTCCTCTGAAGATTTCGGAAATATGCCAAGCTTGCTATAAGACACTAGGAGACTAAGAGGAGACCAAATACAAGTTTTTTTTTAAATATTGAATGGTTATGAAGATATTTATCAAACTATTTTCTTTAAACTTAAATAAGGCAGTAGAACCAGGGAACATAATGCGGCATTGGTCAAAGAACAGTTAGATGTGAGAAAATACTCATGTTCTCAGAGGACAATAAATAACTGGAACAAATTATCTGATGATTGTGTTAATGCTAGCAATGTTAATACGTTCAAAACTTAAATTGACAGCTATTTGGGGAGGGCGGGCTATGCGTAGGTGGAAAATTGTTGGACTCTCGATAAGCCAAAGACTTCCTTGTCCGCATGCCGTCTGGAGCATGTAGCTCTGGACAGCAATCTTATTAAATATTGTTACGTCTTGTTAAAGTTAGTCGTTCAAATTTATACTTGTGAGTCGAATACAAGAAAAGAGAGTATATACTTTATCACATTTTTATATTTGAAGCAAATCCTTATAATTATGTGATACGTTCAAACATCTGTAGGTCCTGTTGTTAAGAGAAATCCGAAAGATGTTGACAGGTCTGAGTACTTCCTCTGTTGTTTCCAGTGGACCACTCAAAGGATGCATGCAACAGAATGCAGTGTAAATACTTCGCTCGTGAGCATCTAATTGTACACTTTATTTGTATCGGTATGACCCAGACAAAACACGTACCACTTTTATGTGGTGCATTATCCGGGTATTTGAACCGCTGAAAGAGGTTTACAATTTACCATCTGTCAGACATGTTTGGTCGGACACACCATGGCTTCCCCTGGAAGAATGTACAATCGTTGGTATATAGCGGGCTAGGTGATTAAACGGAGCGAATACAGGCATCACGGTGTTCAAAATAATACTAATAAAATAATGACAAACTAGGGTAAAATAATAAGTAATCTAATACATTTGGTCAATAAGCCAACTACCACCGAAACTATAATTATTTCTAATTATGATATATAGATCGGATTTTCGTTCGAAGTTTTTTCGTGTTGACTGAAACGTATTTTAAATTATATTAATATTCATACATTTAAAAAAATATAAAAAGCTGACTTACCGTTGCGCATATCTTGTCCATTTTCGTTACTGAAAATAAAAACAGAAACATGCACGTATCTACTAAAAGTAAAACGTGCTGTTCGAATTACTATTTTAAATCGGGGTAAATCTTAACCTTTCATAATTCAACCACGCACACCAGTACATTACATCACGGAACAAGCTAAACCTAACAAACAGTCACGGTGCAGTAAGCAGTCTCCCTATCTCACTCCCGTGTACTTATACCCTGAAATTCGATCGTTATGGTGTATTGTTACCGTAAGGAAACACAATTTTCATTTCATCTATCCATGCGGCCCTGTTGAAAAATGTTGTAAAACGTGACAATGCTACATGTACATATTTAGTATATATGGTACACACCTGATAGCGCTATGGAGTGCAGCTGTCGTTGATATGCACCGTGGAAAATACAACTAGACGAGTACATTCAATTCCGTGTGCCAGATAGATTGGTAGACGCGCCTTCCTTTGGCAAAGGTAACACTTTCAATTGACGATTTATCCAGGCGTTTGGCAATATTACAATGATATTTGATTACTAAACGGCGCCACCACTACAACGCACTTCAATCGGTACAACATGTCCTGCTTTGGTTGACACTCGTGAGAGATATTTAACATGTTTTATATGTAAGTTTATATTTGCCCTAGTCTATAAACTGAAAGCAATACGTTTATCGTATCAGATTGCATAATTGCTTTTTTGCATAATCTAAGAGGTAAAACTAGTCATATTTAAAACGACTTCGATTAATATTTATAATGTCACATTTAATGTTTGTCTAAATGAAATAAAACAATGTGAGTGTCAACATATATGACAGTCAGAGAAAACAACCGCGAGAAACAACGCTGCCTGTCGTGAAACTGGGTCCACTCTGGAAGATGTAATGCAACATAGCAGACACAGCCACAGCAACCATCTATTTAGGTCATAGGCCAGACGGTTTGTTGGTACATTTCTAGGGACGAATGCTCACTGTGAATTTGGTAAGGCCTAGACATCCCTAGAGATGGGAAATATGTCATAGCACTGCAGCATTCACAGCTTACTGTGAGAAATCACTCTTTTTAACACTACCCTCATTTCCGCGACAACATATTGACTATAACATTGCTAAAATGATAGCCATACACAAACCGTTATAAAATTTGTATCATACATCACTAGAGTATGGGATGTGGCTAAAGTGTCGTGTTTACACATGCTTATCAAGAGTATATACATACATATGTAAGATTTTATATGCACAAGCCTAAAGGAAATTTTCTTTAACCCAACAGACAAAAAAGTTATTGTATTGTATTGTATTGTATTTTAATATCTTGAGAATTGTTTATGCTATGGCATTTCATCTACCATTCCTCAAAGTGCAATCCGTGCCATCCAGGTTTTCAACAACAAAATCACATAAAATTCTGGCTAATAACCTCACGTTGCCTCATTCAATGTTCTAAATATAACATAGTGTTGGTCTACATCCACAAAGATGGAAATATGTGATAACATTGCACCACGCACTGATTTCTGTGTGAAATCACTCTTTTTAACCCTTCTCCCATTTGCGCGACGACAAGTTTTCCATGAAATTGCGAAACGGGTGATCATACACGAATCATCACAGACTAGTTGTGATACATCCCAGGAGTATGAACATTGGATACATGGGCGATGTGTTTTACTTCACATCAGTATCAAAAGTATTTTAATATCTTGAGAATTGGTGACGCTATGGCATTTCATCTACACCATCTCAAATTGCAATCCACACCATTTGAATATCTTTTCAACAAAAGTTACTTTTAGTTCTGGCTAATGATTTCGTGTATCCTGATTCAAGTTTATAATTGCCATAGAATGTTGGCCTATATGCCTACATATGGACAAATAGGTGATAGCATTGCAGCACGCAGAGATTTATGAAAACCATTCTTTTTAACCTCTTCTTTATTTCTGCGACAACAAGCTTTCTATGAAACTGCCACTTTTGATATGGGTGTGAAGTAAGACAGATCACCCATAGTGTGTCCAATTTGTATACTCCTGAGATGTATAACAACTAGTTTATGATGGCTTAATGCGGCCGCCGTTTTAGCAATTTCACGGAAAACTTGTTGTCGCGGAAATGGGAAAAGGGTTAAACAGAGTGATTTCTCACAGAAGGATGTGCCTGATGCAATGCTATCACATATTTTCCATATCTGGGGATGTATGCCAACATTATGTTGTATTTATAACCTCGAGTGAGGATCCATGAGGTTATTAGCCAGACTTTCAAGTGATGTTTTAATTGAAAAACTGGATGGCTCGGATTGCACTTTCACAGAAAGCTGCGAGTGATGCATTGCTATTACCTATTTTCCATCTCTAGGGATGTAGGCCTTGCAAAAAATCACTATGAGCATTCGTCCCTAAAAATGTACCGGTGGCCCAAATGTTCGGTCCTGGCTCATGGCCTAATTGGAGCTATTCAGAAATTGTAACATATTTAAACATTCATTATAAAATGTCATGCAGTGATGATCTTAGACGAACCTTGTGCACAATATCAAGTTTTAAACACTATACCGACAACTGAATAATTGAATATAACGCATAGGCTTTTTATCTGTTCATATATACACTTGAGCTGTGAGTATGGCTATTTCCGTCAGTATATTTACAAGTCTGTGGGAATGCCATCGATTGTTTCGGTTTATGGTGCACTGAAAAATGTGTGTATATATATAAATAGTGTATGGTCATGTGGTCTACTTGATGCTCAAAGTCAGCACACAGGAGTTCGTGCTCTGTATTGAATTGCTTTGCACATGGTATTCTTCGAACACAATGTGTTTGCTACATGGTAGTGAAAACATTGGCTTTATTTATTTGGGTTATTGTGACACGTGAACTCATGGTTGGAGGATATATGAATGCGCGCTCGCAAGTACACACATAAATACACATAAACACACACGCACACACAGAAAACATACACACACACACCCAAACACAAACACACACACAAACAAACACACACAAACACACACAAACACACACCTGACGTTTACTCAACAGAATAAACGGAAGTTTGCTAAATCAGTAATACTTTGGATTTGTCACATTTATTGTTCTCGTCCCGTGATTGAGGGACGCAGGTCGACTACAAAGAGCACTAAAATTGCCCATCGTTGCTCATCCGACCAATGATTAAAGGAACTAACGGGCAGATAGTCCCCAAAGAACGAAATCTAACATGCAGTAAGACGATCGGCGATAACGTTCCCAGCGATATACGTTTCGACAAGTCGATATGCCGACACTGACATAGTCAGCAGCGGTCTTTGGCGCACAAAGAGGGTTGAAATGGGTGTCTGCCATTTCGTACGCAATGAAGTATACATTATGCTGTGTTCACACAGAGCGTAAGCGGTTTAACTTAGCCGATGACACATTGACGCGTAAACGCATCCGTTTTGCGTAAAGGCATTATCCTACGAAAACGAAAACAACGAAGATAATACTAGCACGAGATTGTTAAACGGCGAAGAGAGAAAGGCGCTTTCGATAACCTGTCATCAACGATCTATATAACGGTGATCATTAATTTTAACAGCCGCAAAGTCGACGAAATAAATGAAATATTAGGTTACCGATATAACCTAAATGGCCTATGGTGTGAACTGAGAGGGACCATGTGTTGTAGAGACCTTGTATGGCGTCAATCATGTAGATATATATATATATATATATATATATCGGTAGGCATATTCAAACTATTACCAATTACCCGTCTCCTATTATTGTAGCTATTGTCCCCCACGCATTGCAGCATTTCTGCGAATCGTGGTAGGAAATGTGGCGCGGGTAATAGAGGTACGGCTTCCTCTGGACCTCTTCGACATATATAAAATGATAACAGATATAAACAAATGACACAAGGACAACTTGGAAACTATAAATGAAATTCTGCAAAGACCCAACAAAAAAATCATTACCTATATATTTTAGAGCAGGGGACCACAAAATAACTGACAATGTTGAAATTGCAAATACCTTTAATTTATTGTTTATAAACATATGAAAACACCTTGCAAACAAAATTAAATACACCCGTACTAAAAATCATAGTTATTATTTGACAGGAAGTTCTGAAATGCGTTTCCAATTCCAAGAAATAAATGAAGAGTCAATACTCAGAGTAATTGACAATTTCTCTGTAAAAAAAACAGTAGTGGCTGTGATGGTATTGCATTGAAACAATTAAAATAATTAAAATCAATTTTAATACAACCCTTGACATTACTTCGTAATCAAATATTAAATACTGGAATCTTCCGAGAAAAGATGAAAATTGCGAAAGTTATTCGTATCTTTAAAAATTATGACGAAGCATTATTTTGTAACTCTCCACCGGTATCGCTGCTACCAGTAATCCCTAAGATTATTAAAACAGTTATGCATAATCAGATATAGTCATTTTTTACTGAATACCAACTTTTTAATGCTAATCAGTACGGATTCAAATCCGATCACTCAACCGAATATGTCATTATGGAAGTTATCGCCCAAACAATAACCTCACTGGATTCTAATGAAACACCCATTAATATATTTTTAGATTTATCAAAAGCATTCGATACTTTGGACCTCTCAATTGTATTAAGTAAACTACATTTGTATATAATAGGCGACACTGCCTTAAAGCTAATGGAAAGTTATTTGAAAAATAGAAAACAGTACGTTATTTACAACGATACTATTTCTGAAACCCTGCCTATTACTACAGGTGTGCCACAGGGTTCTACAATGGGCCCACTTTTGTTTTTAATATACATAAATGTTTTACCAAAGTCAAGTGAAATACTTAAATACGTAATGTATGCGGATGATATAACTTTATTTATAACAATCAAATCAAAAGGTAAATGGATGGCTGAAAATAAATAAACTGTCTTTAAATGTAAAGAAATCCAAGTATATAATACACAAACTAGGAAACAAATAAGTTAACAATTTCCTGCTTAAGATTGATGAAACCAGAATAAAAAAGTCCAAACATTTAATCTTCTTGGGGTAACTTTGCAAGAAAACCTAAGCTGGGACATTCATATTAAAACTATTTCAATCAAATGTTCTAAATTGATTGGTATATTAAACAAATTAAAAGGATTTTTGCCAATAAATATAAAAGTTACTTTGTCTAGCTCATTAATGTTACCATACATTAATTATGGCCTAATGATATGGGGTTTTAAATGTAACAGAATCATCAAACTACAAAAAAGCGATTAGAATAACATGTTTAGCTAAACATAATGCATATAGTGAGCCGCTGTTTAAGAAACTGAAAATGCTTAATGTAACAGATATGCTGCAATTACAGGAATTGAAATTGTATTATAAATATGTGTACATTACATTACCAACATATTTACAAAACTTACTATTTATGCTAAATAAAAATGTTCACAACATTAATACACGGATACATGACGACATCCATACAAATAGGACAAAACGTGACTTTGTCAAACGATGCATTAGGTTTGATATTCCATTACTAATAAACAATACTGCACTTCACACAAGGAACAGCATTTTAACACACAGCTTACAAGGATTTATTAGTTAGACCAAAATATGTTTTCTACAAAATTACAGAATACAGTGCTCTTTGCCAAATTTTTATATATGTGGACATTCTGAATAATCAATAAATAATCATATCTTGTTTGAATTGTATTACCTCTGTTAATTTACGTACACAATGTACTGTTATTACTATGTCTGATTTAGTTGTAACTATCTGCTAGTTTTAAAATTAAGATAACTTTTTATATTTTGTTGAGATTTTGACATCAATTATTTGTAATATAATTCAAATATTTGTGTAATCGTTACTGCATTAGAAAGTATGCACTTGTGTTGTTATCATTTTATCGAAAGTGTTTAAGTAAGCCAAACATACTTTGTCGAAAAGTAGTAAATGGGGTGGCTGCTACGAGAGCGACCAGTAATGGTCTTAGTGGCAGTCTTCCTGACCCCTGTTTTTGTTTATCTACAGCAACCGGATAGTTCATGGTCAGGATGTTGTTTATTGATTATATCATACATTGATTGTTTCTACTGTTATGTTATATATTCTACTTAATAATACATGTATGTACTACTTGTTATTTTAACACATATTCAGTATTTCATAATTGAACTGTAGATAATTGTGGTTTTTGAAAATTGTACCGTTTTGTTTTTATATGTGGGTCAAATAAACACTTCCGCTTCCGATTCCGATTCGATCGCGTCAGGCACTGTCAGGGGCGGATCCAGTAAGCGAGTCTAGGGGGCGCAAAAACCTGCACTGGTGGCCGAATCAAATGGTGTAGTACACATTTTTCGCCGCCACGTCACCGTAAATTCAGCTTATTATTATCTGAACAGGATCACATTTCAAAGGGTGCATGGGTGGCACGGTCGTGTGGACCCATTATAAAAGGTCTGCGGGCACGCCAAATTATTTAGGTCTGGGGGCACGTATCCCCAGCCCCCCTGGATCCGCCTATGATTGTCGAAGCATTTTCGCAACACGTAATGAAGTAGGGGAAACACTCCATATGACGTCATAATTTTTTAATCCTTACTTACTCCGTCTTATTTACTTCCGTCTTAAACCCATCAAAATTTAAGTCTTAAGGTTTTCTGTGTGAACCCGACGTTAGTATCGTCGACCGCGCGATTACGAAGTAATAACTACTCCCTCGAATTTGGAAAGGACCTTTTAGTTTGTTATGTGTTATATGTCACACAATTATTTAACAGTTTAAAGTACTTGCATGAAGGCACATATAAATCAATATAGATGTGAGTCTAACTTTTCAATAGTTGTTTTTCAGGCGTTCGGGGAGAAATATACAATGGTTCTCTTCTAAATAAACACACATTGCATGGGTTTGATAGGGAACTCCGTTGTGTGAAGACATTTTAAAGCAAGAGCGAGGGCAAGGGCAAGGGCGAGAGCGAGAGCGAGAGCGAGAGCGAGAGCGAGAGCGAGAGCGAGAGAGAGAGAGAGAGAGAGAGAGAGAGAGAGAGAGAGAGAGAGAGAGAGAGAGAGAGAGAGAGAGAGAGACAGAGACAGAGAGACAGACTGACAGAGAGACAGAGAGACAGACAGAGAGAGAAAGCGAAGATATGTCGTTTCTAAAGACAATATGCCCTGACCATGTGTTCTGTATAATCTTTATTACAATCTCAAATTACACATTTGATATAATGTACCATTGCTTGTGAAGCAGTGCCCGGTGCGAAGCTTCATCAGCAGTTTCATCTAATTGTCTAGAACCAGATCGTTTGATTCAATCCTTGTCCATATTCCATCTACAACCATTAGGCCTATCATCTTTAGCTGAACGATTAGTGTTCGATACATTACTAATATATGCTTAGTACAGTGTGTGCATGCGTCCACGCTTACGTCTGTCTCTGTGTCTGTGTGTATCTCTGTGTGTCTGTGTGTCGGTGTGTCCGTGTGTCCGTGTGCGTCTGTCTGTCTGTCTGTCTGTCTGTCTGTCTGTCTGTCTGTGCGTCTGCTTGCGCGTATGCTGCGGCGCTCGCGCGCTCGTTGTATGTGTGGGCCCGCAGTTGTGTGTTTGTGTGTTCATGCGTGTGCATGCGTGTGTGTATGTATGTGCGCGTGTGTGTGTTAGTACAATGCCGTATAACGTATTATTACAGTACTCTATAATGAATACGCCCCTAATCATTGTCAATTCTTGGTGTTTTGCACAAAATATACTCTTTCATACAGCCTGAGAAGCAAGGTAGAAGTTCTAGTAAGTATTTAGTGGACGTGCACTGTTCGTTGCACCGCCGGTAATCCTCCCAGCAGTTGTCGTTGTCAGCCTCGGCTACGTTTGATTCAGTACTAGACTCCGACTTCTTGTCGTCTGGATTTGAGTCGTTGTCAAACTCCGCCATCTTGTCGACTGCGTCGCTAAAGGATTCTACCATCTCGTCGCCTAGGTCGCTAATTGATTCCGCCAACTTCTCATCTGCGTCGCTAATTGATTCCGCCATCTTGTCTCCTGCTTCGCTAATGGACTCCATCTTCTCGTCTGCGTCGCTAACGGAATCCGCAATCTTATCGACGGCATCGCTAACGGAATCCATCATCTTGTCGACTGCATCACGAATGGATTCCGCCATCTTGTCTGCTTCTCGAATGTACTCCCCAAACTTGTCTGAGTCCCTAGCAGACTCCGACATCTTGTCGACTGCTTCTCTAATGGACTTCAGCATCTTGTCGACTGCCTCGCTAACGGACTCCGTCATCTTGCTGTCGGCCGTTGACAACCGCGCGAAAGCGATAGTCAACAAAGCAACGACGATATACTAAAACGGAATACAAGCTCTTATCGACATGCATACTTTATACGTGTCCACCTGGTTAAGGATGCTCGATAGAGAGTGCCTTGTGAAATATGTATTTACCGTAAATACGACCTTGAAACTCTTATTTTATATATTTTTACTGTGTGCCGAGAAGTTGTCATACCATGTCTCGGATGAATTGAAAAAAGCTACAGCAAATATAATATTGTGGCTTCACTAATAATAATAATAATAATAATCCACTAACTGTTATAGTTTTAAATGTAAGTTTATAAGATGATCAGTTTAATGTACCACAAAAACACAAACAGGAAATTATTTATTTCTTTATTGTAATGTGCTTGAGCTATACGTGTCAGATTGTAACGACTTACCATACTTCTAGAAGGCTTCATGTTAGATGCTGAAAAGAAAAGAAAGCAAACGTTGTATTTGTCCTCATCACATTCACGCAGTCAGACAATAGATGTGACAACTGGAAAACATGAGGGAATATTTCACAGGTGAGCCTACGTACCAGCTGGTATATTGTCTTGTTCCAAACAGCAACCGTTGTGTCCTCGCGTAGACACCGGAGACAAAACTGTGAATGCTTCGGCGATGAGTCAGCTTTGTCGAATGGAACTTGAACCCGAAGAGATCTTGTCTTCTGTGTCGGTTAACACATTTACGTGACGGGCATGCTTTGTCCAAGTGTTTGGTCGCGATAGCTCGGCGGTTGAGCACCGAACTGTCTATCTAGAGGGCTAAGGGTCGAATTGTGGATCACGATAGCGTAGTGGCTAGAGCTTTGGACTTTTCATTTAGAGATAGATTCAGGGTTCGAATCCTCTTGGTTGGTATCTTGGGCAAGTTATTTCACTCTACGTGGCTCGGGTTCACTCAGTTGTACTAATCATTAATTACAGCATGGTTGAATGCTTCCCAGTAAAGTATTCTAATGAGCAGGCCTGCCAGGAGGGTGGACAATAAATCGCGTAAAGATCGGGTATTGCGCTATTAAAACATACCTTTTTAACTTTTATTATCCATCTACTGCCTTTTCTCGACACAGGGAAATTAAAACAAACCTGTAGGTACACACATAGCTACAAACAAACGTGTTCTGTCAAAAAACGCATTTTAATAATGGAGTAAGACGCCATGAATGCCTTGTCTATGCAGATACGGCACAAAGCCACGCAAGACAACATATTAAAGTTTTCTAAAGTCAATGTTCCCATAATTATGGTTTGAAGAATGTTTCCAAAATTAAGGGTTTGAGCAAGAGTCCCAATGAATAGGTGTACATATAGGTGTACGGAGTTTTAGAGAAATATCAATTCATTGATAGCAATACTATTATATTTAACAAGATTTAACATGATTGCCACCCAGAGAATTAACTCTAGATGGCAGGTGGACAAGGAAGCCCTTTGGCTTATCGATAGTCCAACCCTTTTATCTACGTGTATCCCGTCCTTATGAGGTATGCGTCGATTTTATGTTTAAACATATTCACGCTACGAGCCCCCACACAATCACTAGAGAATATGTTCCATTCATTCACAGTTCTTTGTGAGAATGAGAACTTTCATATATCTAATCTACACTGCTCCTTTGCAAATGCAACTTCATTGTATATTGTAAATCTTCGTTCACATGTCCTGTGTGGAGGCATTTACATTTCCCAAAACTGAACAGCATTTGCCACTTTTCAGACCATTTGATCAACTTGTCAAGATCACCTTGTAAATGATGTCTATCTCCTTCACGTTTAATCCTTCTAAACACTTTTGTATCATCCGCAAATTTCAACACCTTGCTTGTTATATCATAGTACAAATCGTTGATATATATTAAGAATAATATATATCCCAGTACTGATCCCTGAGGTAACCCACTCAATACTGATTTCCAGTTTGAAGCATCGCAATCAACTACTACCCGTTGCATTCTGTCAATCAGCCATTTTTCTATCCAGTTAATTATACCATTTCCTATGTCATGGGCTTTAGTTTAAGCAGTAATATTTGATGTGGCACTTTGTTGAAAGCTTTCTGAAAATCTAAGTAGATGATATCTACTGGTGATCCCTCGTCTACCCACTTAGTGATATCTTCAAAAAAACATAACATATTTCTTAAGCATGAAAGAAAATCAAACCATGTAATCTATAATTAGTCTCTAATAATTTGCAAATCACCGATGTTAAACTCACTGGTCTATAGTTATCCGACCTGTTTCTCTAACCTTTTATAAATAACGGTATAATGTTTGCTTCTTTCCATTCAAAAGGAACCACTTCCTCTTCTAATAACAAATTGAAAATTGTTGCAAGCGGTACGCTAATTTGTTCTACCATTTGCCATAGTAGTTTGGGCGGAATCCCATCCACTCCAGGGGCCGATTTCATGAAACGTACTTAACGTTACGCAATTACTTAGCGTCATGTCTTTGTGTAAACTCCAATGTTCGCTTATATTAAAAAAATCACGTCATTTACTAAGACAATCATCTTAGCGTTAAAATTCAATGTTATAATATAATGTATAATTTATATCCTAGTTAGAGCCTAAAGACACACCCATGACGTAAGACGTGATATATTTTATATAATGTATGCAAAAATATATATCGTTGTTTAAATGGAATGTCTCCACACCGATGGACCACCATTTAACAACTGTGTAAGCCTGGTACACTGATAAAACGTAATATACACTCACGGTGTTCCTCCTTCCTTCACAAAATGTGTGGACTTTATATGTAATGATCAGTATTTAGTATCTTACCTTACAGTAGGGTATCTGTTTATTTGCCGGATAAAAATTGGACCATATATGTGAAATTGTACTCGGAATCCGATTAGAACCGGATCTGCGTCAGATTTTGTGTACTTGACCTTGAATGTCAAGGTCAAATGTTACTGTACATGAAATAGAATGTTTTTCAATACCACCGCCGTTTTTGTATGTATGTACAAATGTAAAACAGAGGTGTATGGGTGTACTTATGTACGTATGCACGTATGTATCTATGTATGTGTATATGTGTTACGTTCGTATGCATGTGTATATGTATATCTGAAATGTCAAGATCAAATATTTATGAACGAAAAATATGTGTTTTGTGTGTGCGTGCGTATATGCGTGTGTGTGTGTGTGCGTGCGTGCGTGCGTGCACGCGCTCACCGGTTTGTATGTGTGTACTTTAGTAAGTAAGTATATACGTATAGTTTTTACATCTTTTATTTCATAGTCCATACTAAATATAATCACATGTGTCTTATTGACCGCAACACGTACAAAGGTCCGTGCACGGCACGTTAACGTTAGAGCACGTGCACAAGGCCTCCTGCTTTTGCATCGATATCGCAGAAGCTGCCGGCAGGCCTTCGTGGCTTAGGGAAACGTTGTCTTCACAAGCCTTGAACGTCTTTCGGGGACGGCACCTCCGGCTGAGCAACATAACTCAACGACCACACGCTTGCCTGTAGATGCTGTGCATGACTGTTGCAGCAATGCATTCTCTGTTTGTGGAAGACGATCGAAGGTGCAGGTTTACTTCGTGAAATGTGATCGACGTGCCTCGTTATCAGAAGTTGCTGAACTTAATTTCTCATATATTGTTATGACGAACTTCTCCGTCAATTTTAGTTTTAGACTGGCCGTGCCTAATTCGATAAACGGTGACCCCGCACCTTCATCACAGCCCTTCATAGCATGGAACATCAGGATTACGTTGGCTTTCAGCTCTCCAAGGCTGGCATACACGTTGTTGACATGTATCTTTCTGAAGCCTCGCCCTCTTCCGAATATCACCCATACTTGGAAGTTACCGATAGTTGCTTTTAAACAGAAGAACAACTCAACGAAGACGATGACAACATCCGTGTGTCCGCTTCTTTGTGGGAACATAACTCATCTATGAATGTCCCATGAGCAGCTACACTGTCATCAGTTGTCATGCACATCACTTTGTTTTCTGGCCACTGCTCCGTCTGGATGGCTTCTCTGAGAAACTTGAATAGTTCATCCTTGTTTATTGAATCCCGTAGAAACTCAAGTCATTTCTTTAGAATCTTTTTGTCCGTGCTTCTCTTTGGCTGTTAGTTCCATGCTGATGTTGTCGTATGTGTCCCACACAATGTCCAACCTCGATGTCGATTCAAATTCCTGATGTATTGTATGTATGAGCTCTTGTTCGGCCTGTTCCTGGAATGCTGCATAGCCTATGGGGGTTAATATGTGAGTGAGGACAGGTGAGTCAAAAACCTTCGTGGTGGAGCCTCTGTCTGGTCGGGACATCAATGTAGCGTAATATACGGTATGGAGTCGGAGACCTAGTGTAGACGAACGGCCATGTTGTGTACTGTAGATTATCTTATTGATGTGTCGAGTTGGTCTGACAGCATGGTCGAGTGAAATGTGAACCGGTATTGTATGACGAGCAGAAGAACAATAAAGCGTTTCGTACCGTTGTTTATTGTAAGAACATGAACAATGAAACAAGCAAACGTAACATGGTGTCTACAAGTGGTAGCGAGTTCGTAACTTTGTACATTACGGCTATAATTGATACTGTGATTGTTGCCGCTACTCGGTAACGATTCGAATTGCAAATGGCTACGTCGAGCAATCCGCCGACCAGACCCCTGAATATAAACGACAAATCTGCGTGTAGTCAATGGAAGTCATGGCGCAAATCATAGGACTAGATACCTACTGTCTGTGACAGGCGACAAAGCTGTGAAAGTCTTCGATATATTCCAGTTTGCCCAGGAGGAAGGAAAGCGAAAACAACATAGAAGAGGTGCTGAGAAAGTTCGAGGAATACTGCAGTTCTAGACAAAACACTGTTTATGAACAATATCAATTTCAGTGTAGAAATCAGGAGGCAGGTGAGACAGTGTTACAATACGCGACATAACTACTACATGCTACAGAAACGTGTGAGTTTGAGCACATTACAGCAAATAAAATAATTAGAGTCCGATTTGTGCACGATCTACGCGATGCAAAGGTACGAGAAAGACTGTTATGGGAGAAAGACCTCACACTTGAGAGAGTTCAAGAGATGGTTCAAGCGGCCGAAGCAACCACAGAACAGACACAGGTGATGTCGGGGGAACGAACAGTCAATCTGATTTGTGAGGGAAAAAGTGCAAGTGTCCGAGGCCAATGGGACAAGGCACATGGTGGCTACAAACAGGGACGTCAACCAGAGAATCGTGACAGAGATTCCAAAAGGAGAGATTGCAAGTATTGCTCATACAAACACTAAGGAAACAAATGTCCAGCTTATGGAACACAGTGACACAACTGCGGCAAGCTCAACCACTTTGAAAGCAAATGTAAGTTGAGACAGGTGAAGCAAGTCAAGACTTCAGAGTCGAACCATGAATACAATGTTGGAACGTTGCCAGTTAATAGTGTAGGGAAGAAACATCGAGAAGTAATAACTATGAAAGTTGGTGACAATGGCGTGCCAGTGCCATTCCAGATAGACAGTGGCGCAGAATGTAATTGTGTGCTGCCACGACAGGAGTACGTTAGGGTGACTGGAGACATATCGCTGACCAATCTGATGCCAGTGAAAACCGTTATTGTGATGTACAACGGAACACGCAACAAATCGTTGAGTCATTGTAAGCTGCCAGTCGTCTAGAAATGTGTGATGCATAGGCAAGTCATCAACGGAATGGAATACTTAGCCTACAAGCATCAGAGAGCATGGGAATATTAAAGATCAACGATTCTGATCCTTTGGGCCATGTGTTCACCATGCAAGAAAGGACTTTAACGGCAAGCGCTTTGAAAACCAACTACATCGATGTGTGTCAAGGCTTGGGAAGCCTCCAGCATAACTATGCAATCCAGATTTATGAATCTGTGAGACCAGTGGTGCACGCGCCGAGACGTGTACTCGTACCAGTGCGTGAGAAGGTGTGCAAGAAGCTTAACGAACTGGTGAGCGAAGGAGTGCTAGCGCCGGTCACAGAAGCAACGGACTGGGTGTCAAGCATGGTGGTTGTTCAGAAACCAAACAGACAGATCAGAATGTGCCTAGATCCGAAAGATCTAAATACCGCAAAGAAATCCAGTATGTTGACGTGTTTCAACACACTATTCGGTCGGTACCGATCGTCGAGAATGCCTTTCGGCATTAACTCCGCACCCGAGGACTGGCAACGTACGATGAACCAACTGGTTGAAGGTCTGAAAGGCGTAGAAGTACTCCACGATGATTTCCTGATCGTAGGCTGTGGTACAACTGATGAGGAGGCCGAACCTACGAGCATTCTTGGAGCGGGCTAGAGAGCGAAATCTCCAACTAAATGCCGAGGAGACCAACCTAAGGATGACACAAGTTCCACATATTGGATATCTGCTAACACGTGAAGGACTCCGAGCAGATCCGAAGAAAGTGGAGGCAATCGAGAAGATGCCAAGACCACCAGATGCCAAGGCAGTACATAGGCTGCTTGGGTCTGTAAACTACCTTGCAAAGCCACATTTGTCTGACAAACTTGAACCCCTGAGGCGACTGATGGACAAAGACACAGTACTGATCCCTGTGGAACCCCACTCAAAACTGATTTCCAGTTTGAAGCTTCCCCATCAACAACTACCCGTTGTCTTCTGTCAATCAGCCATTTTTCTATCCAGTTAATTATACCATTTCCTATGCTATGGGCCTTTAGTTTAAGCAGTAATCTCTGATGTGGCACTTTGTCGAAAGCTTTTTGAAAATCTAAGTAGATGATATCTACTGGTGATCCATCATCTACCCACTTAGTGATATCTTCCAAAAAACATAACATATTTGTTAAGAATGACCTCGCTTTTAGAAACCCATGTTGAGATGGGTTTATCAAGTTATATTTAACAAGAAAATCCACCATGTGATCTTTAATTAGTCTTTCTAATAATTTACAAATCACCGATGTTAAACTAACTTGTCTATAATTATTTGACTTGTTTCTCGAACCTTTTTTGAATAACGGTATAATGTTTGCTTCTTTCCATTCTAAAGGAACCACTCCCTCTTCTAATGACAAGTTCAAAACTGTTGCAAGCGGTATGCTAATTTGTTCTACAATTTCCAATAGTAGTTTGGGTGGAATACCATCCACTCCAGGTGATTTATTATCCTTCGTAGCCCTAATTTTCTTAGCTACCATTTCTGGGGTTACAATTAACTGTTTTAAATAGTCTGATTCTGCCCCCTTGAACTTAGCCTCTGGTACTGGCAGTGAACTAGTGTCTGGTAAACACTGAACTAAAATACTCATTCAGGTCTACTGCCATTAAGAATCCTTCTGGTATTATATTTCCAGCACTATCTTCTAGAGAACCGACCTTATCCTGAACTTTCTGTTTGCTTCGAATATACGCATAAAAACTCTTGCTGTCATGTTTTATATTACAAGCTAATTTATGTTCATAGCTTCTCTTTGAATTTCTAATTTCAGCTGTAGCTTGGTTTAGTGCTTCTTTATAAATGTTGTAGTCTACAGCATTTCCAGTACATCTATATGACTTCCACATCATTTGTTTATACTTAATTTTTCTAATGGCTTCTTTCGATAAGTGTTTCTTTTTGGACCGTTTCCCGTGTTTTTAAGGGAACAAATTTGACGATGATGCATTCAATTTCACTCTTTAAGATATTCCAGCATTCTGTTGCTGTCTTATTCTTCAGTGTGTTATTCCAGTCTATCTTTGCTAAATATTTCCTTATGTCCTGATATTTTCCTTTGTGGAAATTTCTCCTGTACTGGTTTTTACTATTCCTTTCTGATTTTACTTTGATGTTAAAATGTATCTGGTTGTGATCACTATTCCCTAGTGGCTCACATATCCTGACATTGTCAACTAATTCATTCTGTGAGGACAGGAAACTATCTTGTACTAAAACTAAAAACTTGTGGTCCTCACTACCCATACTCTGTAGAGATTTCCATTTTATATGCCCATGGTTGAAATCCCTCATAATAACACAGTCCCGTTTGCTCACTTCCCTTATAGCGTTTTGTATTTTTTCATTCTCTTCTATGCTTATGTTTGGACTTCGATAAACTAATCCAACCGTTAACGTTGAGTTTCCTGTAACTATGTTACACCAAACAGCTTCTTCGCAATCTGCTTCTCTGTCTAATTTTATTTCATAAGCCTGGATATATTCTTTAATATATAAAATAACTCCACCTCCCCTTCTTCCTATTCTATCTTTCCTAAACATTACATATCCTGTCACTCCCAATTCGGCATCTGATACATCGGTTATACCTATTATGTGAGGGTCAATATCTTCTACCATAATGTTTAGTTCATTTCTTTTGTTTACTATACTCCTTGCATTTAAAAAAAAAACATTTATATCCAGCTTCAGAACAGTTTTCCAGACTGTTCTTTGCTGAATTATTTTTGCTGTCTTTATATATGCCTCCAGTTTCAGGCTTCTCTGCGGGTCCCCCTGCGAATTTAGTTTAAATAGATGCAACCTGTCCCACTGTCAACAGATCTCAGCAGATTCTCTGAGAATACTGCTGCCCCCTTTCCACTTAGATGGAGGCCATCTCTCATGTACATATCTTCTCTCCCAACAAAGTACCCCCATAAATATATGAATCCCACGCCCTCTTCTTCACACATCTGCTCAACTAGGGCGTTGATCGCCATCCTCTTACAGTTTCTGTATGTTGCCCCCTTCCTCCCCTTACTGGCAAAATTCCTGAGAGAACAACCTGTTCCACTCTTGTCTTCTTTAGCTTCCTCACTAGATGTTTGTACTTCTGAACTATCCCAGTCAGTTGTTCCCTCCTTGTCTGCATTGTTTGTCCCTACGTGTACTAGTATAGACCTTCCCTTGCCATGCCCCAATACCTTCTCTACCCTTTCGGTCGCATGCTCTATCCTAGCCCCCTGTAGACATACAACAACGTTCTTCCCCTCGCATATAGTCTTGTCTGTTTTTCTCAGAATTGAATCGCCCATAAACACTCTCTCTTTTCTCCTTGCCCCCTCAATCACTGCCTCGGAGTAGCTCCTCCGGTTTGCATATGTCTGGTTGTTGTCTTTTCCTCTTGCCGTCTTCTCTCCTGTCACATTCTCTTCCATTCCCTTCTTTCCTGTCGCGTTTTCTCTTGCCCCCTTTCCTCCTGTCATCTTCTCTTCTAGCACATTTACTCTCACTTCCTTTCGTCCCTTGATCTTTCCTCCCATCACATTTTCTTCTCTCCTCTCCCGTCCCTTTTCCCCGGCTACCTCCTTCACTACGGTCACTTTCTCTTCTGTCTCCTTCACGCCTGTCATGTTTTCTGTTTTTTGCTGAACACTCTCTCTTCTTCCATCAGTCTTCTGTCTCACAGTCTTACCAACTGCCTCTGTGGTATCTACCTCTTCACCACCTGTATCGCTGTCGCGTCTCTCTTCGTTCTCTACAGTCTGACTACCTGTTGATCTATCCCCACTGAACCGTTTTCTTTTCCTCTGCCTAACACTTTTCCTCCGTCCCTCTGTCTTCTCAATTTCTTGTTCCATTACACACCGGTCACCTTCCCTCCTCTCAGTCTCCTTACTTCAGTCTCCATGTCACAACTCTGCTCCTTCTGTGTTGTAGAATTCTCAACTCTCTCCGCGTCTTCCCTCTCTGCTCCATCTATTTCTATGTTGAGTCTCACCTCCATCTCCTTCACTATATCCGTCAACATACACACCTCCTTCATCAGACATTCCACCCTCAAACACCCCATACACCGAAAGGTGAATCCGTCATCTTTGGTCTCTGCCCATGATTTTGGACAGCCAGACAACGCAAAATCCACCCAGCTCTGGCAGTCGTTGCAAACTAAGTGTCGTTTTGCCCTGAGTTGCCGCTTGCAAGGTGCCATATCAGAATTTATTTATGTTCAAAATAGTTTTATATAGTCTTTGAAAAGACTTTTGTGTGTACAATTTACACCAGATTGTTTAGGTTATAGTTAGTTATATTTGTTAACACACAGTGACACACCGTGCCTTACCTAGTTACGATGTCGATGACAATGTATTCAAGTTAGGCTTAGATACAAGGTAGTCTTTACAAAGACTGTTTCCTGTGTACTTATATACACTTTAAAAGGTTGTTATTTCAGGTTTAAATTACTCATCTAACTACATCGATTATCTCAAATAACGCTATTCTACTGTCGTTCACATTACGTTAACTTCGCCAGTGACCTATTTTGTAAACAACGTTCCGATTACATTAACGACCCCAATTATCGTTCGCAAATCGCCTACTTTTAATCTACCCTAGATTACTCCCTCTAGCTAACTTTTAAAAAAAATTATTGCTTAATATATATCTATAATTACGTTATGTATGCTATACACTCAATAATATAACTTATCTTGATCAAATATCTTTATATTTTCGCAAGTTTGCTGCACCAAATTCAAACCAATTCACCACCGGAAGGTCCCCTGTAGAAGCATCATATGTGTATGGAGGAGAGAAGGTGCAAGTGCATAGTGAACACAAACCATTAGAAGTGATCTTCAGGAAACCTCTCGTGACTGCACCCAGGTGATTGCAACGCATGCTGCTGCGACTCTGACGCTATAATCTGGATGTGACATACACGCGTGGGTCAGAGATGTATATCGCGGACACGCTGAGCCGTACATACATTCCGGGTGAACCAAACTGTTCACGCTGTTGCAATAGAGAAGATAGACATGACAGAAGGACTGTCGCCAAAGATGATGCTGTGTACTGGCCGCTGATGAACTAGGATATCACTGATTGCGTCAGTCAGTGTAGTGTATGCAACATATACAGACCAGAACAGTGCAAAGAGTCCATGATGCATCATGACGTTCCAGGCACGCCTTGGGCGAAAGTTGGTGCTGACTTGTTCGAACTGCAAGGACAGCACTACCTACTGTTGGTTGACTATTCTCCAACTTGTTTAGCTAATGAACCTCAGTTCGAGTACGTGCACGAAACGTGTGATCGATGCAAAGAGATCACAGTTTGCACGTCATGTTTTATCCGTCACCGGAAGTCGTGATGTCAGACAGCGGGCCACAGTTTTCTTGTGCCGAGTTCAGAGAGTTCGCGCAGAGATGGGAATTCGAGCACATCACGAGCATTCCGATATACCCCCAGAGCAACGAGCAGGTAGAACGAGAAATACGAATGGTGAAGAACCTCGTGAAGAAAGCGATGAAAGATGGCTGTGACGTCTAAATGCGTTGCTGAACGTAAGAAACAATGTGCGTGAGGGTTACAGTGCGTCCCTGCACAACTGTTGTTTGGTCATCGATTCCGATTCAGCGCAGCATGCTGATACCAGATATTACAGTACAGACGCAACCCACGAGCTCTACGTGTGGTAGACGAGTGCCCCACCCCTTCCAGAGAGTGAGCCCGTGGAAAACAGTTCGACTCCTCTGCCACGGGAGGCGAACGATATATAGTCTGTCGCACCGTCTCGTGCAGACAGGACGACGCCGATTGAAGATCCTGTGCTGATGCAAGACACACCGCCGAGAAAACAACCTGTGTTCATGCAAAACACATCATCGCCACGTGTGGACTTGACGCCTGTGCACAGAAGCACACATGCCCGATAGCTGCCTGCATACTTGGCAGGTTATGGGTAGAGACTTGACTAGATACTTTTCTTTAAGAACTAGAGTTGTGATTGACTTTCGCTTTTGTAAAGGGAAAGGGATGTAGCGTAATATACATTATGGAGCCGGAGACCCAGTGTAGATGAACGGCTATTTTGTGTACTGTAGATTATGTTATTGATGTGTCGAGTTGGTCTGACAGCATGGTCGAGTGAAATGTGAACCGGTATTGTATGACAAGCAGAACAACAATAAAGCGTTTCATACCATTGTTTATTGTAAGAACATGAACAATGAAACAAGCAAACGTAACAATCAAGGCAAGACGGCACGTCTGACTTTGTACAACACCTCACATTCCCAAATTGTGATAAAGTGGGAAAGGCTGGTTCTCGTGCGCGAAAAACACAGCGGGGCCGCTATCACGGACTTGGTTTGCAATATGCAACTTGCACAAAAGTATTGCATCCGACTTGATGGTGGACAGCTGCGTGCCTTTTTTCTTTTATATATATATGCACATATATATATATATATGCACATATATATATATATATACACATAAATATATGTATATACATACACTACATATATATATATATACATATATATATATATATATATACTATATATATATATATATATCATCCTTGGTCGACTCCTGACCGACGGAGGCCTACTATATATATGTGTGTGTGTGCATGTATGTATGTATGAGCAAATTTCAGGAATTAATCATCTGTCGCCCAACAGAACATTGTACAATGTCCTCCAAGAAAGAACGACCACAAAGTTTGTCCCTGCGTTTGACCTTGACAAGACCAGGTTACTGACATTCGACATTCCCATTCACGGCGGCCACGAACACAACATTGGATTTAGATTCGACATGCATGCGTACAAAACCAGCGATGCTATTGAAATATATGCATTAATTATCGTCCACATTTGACCTTGATGCTTCACAAATATTAATTACGTTTGACCTTGGCATTCAAGGTCAGTAAGATATTAATTGAATTGGATCCAATATGATTGCTTACAGACAACATGCAATGTACATAAAAACAACGGATGCTATTGAAAATAAACAACGAAAATTTTATATTTGACCTTGAATTTCAAGGTAAAGGACACGCCAAGTGACGTGGATCCAATTCTAATCAGATTCTACATAAAATTGTACATGTTCATGTTTTTATCCGGCAAGTAACGATTCGGCCAAAAAATTACCTTAACAAACTTGGGGCCGGTTTCATGAAGCAGCTAAGAACGTTCTTAACGCTAAGATGATTGTCTTAGTAAATTACGTGTTTTTGTAATATTAGCGAACATAGGAATTTACACAGACACGTGACGCTAAATAAATGCGTAACGTTCAATACGTTTCATGAAACTGGCCCCTGATTATTGGCGCTTGGCTGCTTTATGTTTGATGCTAAAACGACAATATTTATTTATTTATGGTATTCATCCTATGCGTTTAGGAAACATACAAACTAATTACATCAAATGGTTCTGCAATGTATTTAACAGACGTTGCGTGTACACAAGTACATACACATACATACATACATGAATCTACGTACATATCCTCGATTGCAAGTATCATAACGCATATAACGGTAGGAAGACTGACTGATTATACAATATAAAAAAGAAACCATGACATCATCAGTGAGAGTGATTAGGTGTATATGGTTCATAATCGAATGAATAAGTGTAAATGTGATGACATACCTCTAATACCATGGCTTGATCATAACGGATACAACTACTTGTTCACTAAGAAAAGCGATAAAAAGTCGAGTGGACAGGTCGATTGGTTATAATTATCTAACATTGCAATCTGTTTTTAAATGAGTACGCTTCGTCAAGAGGAAACACTTGAACCCAAGTGGCTCTGGACTTGTAAATCGGCCATAATAACTGGAGTAGTGTGCCGATTTGTGTTATATCAGTTATATAGTTGTAACTGTAACTGGTGATTTGCCGCTCCAGTGGTTATGCATTGGAGAATGATCAGTAAGATTATCATGAAAGCAAAGTAGGTCCGTTCTCAAACAGTGGTATCTGTCTATATTCGTATGACAAATAAGGCGTATTTAAGCCCTAATAATTCGTATGGATTGATGTTCTACAACCATTGCAGTTCTCATATTCTGCTCTGTAGCGAGCTCCTAAAATACACGATTGATGACAGCACATAGCTACCCCGGACATGTTCTCACACCAATGACCAATATTTGTATAGGCCTATTGACACACAGGTATTTCGTAGAGGATTTTACGTTTTGTAAGTGGTAATAGTAAACTGTAAAATATACTACTGCTACAAAATATTGTCTTTATGGTATAAAGAGTTAACTACCCGTATGTGACCGCATTGTCGCCCATGGACGATTAGGTCGAGTGGGGGTGGTCGGTTATGCAGACATGGGCGCTAACGTAGATCCGCATTATCGTCCCCTCCCACGCAAAAATTATCCAAACACCACAAATTTAAAGCGGGTGTAGGACATGATAAGTGGACATCCATCAGCGCTAGGTTTCCACAAAGCGTTTATACCATATGATGCGATAATTGAATTTTTTTTTTATTTCTGAATTTATATAACAAATGTAGTCATGTATGTGGCTGAGATGGGGTGGGTGGTAATGTGAGCAGGTGGGCGGTCAATCCAAATTTCCGGGAAATGTGGGTGGGCAATAATGCGGGTATGGGCGATAGTGCGGTAAAATTCGATAGTTATGGTTCGTTATACCTTAGGGCTGCGGACATGCTGAACTTTCCGCAACATGGCGCCACCTCCAGTACACATTCTGCAGAAGAATCGTACCTTGTGACTAAAGTTATTAATTATAACATAGGTGTGTGTGTGTTTCCGTGTCCAGCGATGAGGTGTCAACTATCTGCAAGTTCGCTTTGTAAGCTATCTCTCATTTCCCTTGACGTTGCTCTGTTGTGCAAAGTCTTATGTTCCCACACTTGTTGCGAGCGTCTTGCTATCAGTCACACGTCCAGACACTCAACATGTCGAACGTGATCAGCTATTTTTAAACAACTACCATCTTACATAGATTAGTAAAACAACAAAAACCGCATCACATGTCACTTGCTGATGCAATCTGGAAGTGTGGTTGGGGGCCAGAAATCATCACATTACTGTATCAATACATTTTAAAATGTTAGGTTAAACCATGCTTTACACCCGGTGGTTGTTGTGTGTTGTTATGATATGTAGATGGAGTTTCAACACAACCAAATCTAACAGTTTTTCGCTGCGCATGTTCCTTGACTACGACGAAATCGCAGGAAAACGCATATGTGATAGCAACTCTACGTAACAGAATTATGTTGTCTGAAATGTTAAAAACAACTCGTCTATTCCGAGCTAAGGCTGCAGGTGTGATAGCTAACAACATATTTCTTCGGCATGCACTTATAAAGTACACTATTTTCACATAATTACCGACTGTTTACATATATGTACTTCTGAGTTATTATGGTTGCGTGTGGAAGCGATCCAAAACGTGGCGTTATGACTGACACGTGCATGAGAAAGGTGACGATATCGGTTTTTCCAAACAAACGTTGCTTTTTCCAAAACCAGTTGTTGCTATCCTCTTTCTCCGTATAGTCCTGAGTGAGGGTTGTATATGATATATATATATATATATAAACATATACTAGAGAGAGATACATATATATGTATATATATATATATATATATAAATGTATCCTCCGTCCAGTATGCGCGCGCGCGTGCGTGCGTGCGTGCGTGTGTGTGTGTGTGTGCTTGTGTGTGTGTGTGTGTGCTTGTTCACGTGTGCGTATATATGTATGCGCATTTGTGTGTATAATATATATATATATATATATAGCTGTATGTATATATATAGACATACATACATAAATACATACACACATACATACAGTGTACATACATATATATATACATATATATATGTCTTTGTCATACATACATAAATACATACACACATACATACAGTGTACATACATATATATATACATATATATATGTCTTTGTCTCTCGCTCGGTCTCTCTCTCTCTCTCTCCTAAAGATATAAATATATATATATATATATACATGATATATATATATATATATGTATATGTGTGTGTGTGTGTGTATGTGTGTGTGTGTGTGTGCGTGTATGTGCTCGCACGTGCTTGTTCACGTGTGCGTGTTTCTCTGCCTATTTGGGTGTATAATGTATATATATATACATACATACATACATGCATACATGCATGCATACATACATGCATGCATGTATACACACATACATACATACACACACATACATACATACATACATACAGTGTACATACATATATATATATATATGTCTTTGTCTCTCGCTCGGTCTCTCTCTCTCTATAGATATAAATATATATATATATATATACATAGATATATATATATATATATGTATATGTGTGTGTGTGTGTGTATGTGTGTGTGTGTGTGTGCGTGTATGTGCTCGCACGTGCTTGTTCACGTGTGCGTGTTTCTCTGCCTATTTGGGTGTATAATGTATATATATATATAGATACATACATACATGCTTGCATACATGCATGCATACATACATGCATGCATACACACAGACATACATACATACATACATAAATACATACATACATACATACATACATACACACATACATACATACATGCATACATAAAATATACACACATGGTTTTTTACATACATCAAACAATACTTATTAGCACTTTACAGAGTTACTTGCATGGACACAAACTGCTACATATGCAGTTAGTCTACTAACATACATCCTGTACTGTCTTTCGATGTTAAAGCACTTGCAAATCTTTAACTTAAATATGATTTGCATACCACGTTGGGAGTTCCAGGAATAATTAGTTATAATTGCAAGTGGGTGGGTGCTCTCACGTCAGCGGCATATTTATAAGCCTTAGTGAGTCTCCCGACAGAAATGTCTTCTTTTTGACATTGTCGTTACATGTTTTGTATTTGCTTATTTACTATCTGTCGAGTAAATATGTTCCAGTTTCTGTTCCATACATACTTTTGTACCTCGTGCACTACACTAGACTGTCGCTATAAGGAGCACGATGAACCATCTGTTCCCTATATCCGGGGAGTTCAAAATTGTTCCTTATAAGTGGACATTTACAACAGGAGTCTTCATCGCGAGAAGCCTCTGTTACACGATGGCACGAGAACAATATGTGGCAACAAGGTCACGTGACTTGTGTTCATGCATGACTGACTTCGTTGGCGATACGCCGTGTGGGTACGCCGTCGTCATCGTCGTCTTCGCCGTTGGTTCAATAAATATAAAATTTGCATACCACTTGCTGGGTAAAACATTTAAAGGCAAGATTTCCTTTCGTCCAAATTCTGCAGCAACTCCATACAGTGTAGATCATTTCTAGGTCGCCGCAGTCTTGACATTCGGTGAGTAGCATTGCTTTGTCGGTGCACGTGCATTTAATAGATGTTCAATACAATTAAATGCTGATTTTGTGATATTCGTATAGACTGGAAAAACAACAATATACTGGTGAACAACTGTAGGATTTTACGTGAATCACCAGTTCACATCTAACCACCAAAAAGCTTGTTGATCTGATTGTGGTGAAAATATGATTAACAACTGTAAACGCAGGCGCACGAGTAATGTTGTTTCAAACACAGCAGTTGTCAATCTATATATATATATATGCAATATATGCAACCATTAACATGTATCTTCTATACTTTGCTTTATAAGTAAACAACTTTCGACCACCGTTTTAGTTTCTTGAAACGCCTGTTTAAAAAAAAAATTGCTATTAACATTAAGAGCACCTATGTACATTGGCCTTTATGTGCACATGTTTATTATAAACCTACAATTATTGTTTTGTGACCCACAGGTCGTCGTCAAAATGAAGGTCGTCGACTTCCTCGCTGATGTGTGCGTCCTCGCTCTCGTCACGCCACAAGCGAGTGGCAGATGGGGTAAGTGTCTGTAAAGATAACGTATGTTCCCGATAAAAACCGACTCACGTTCCACTTGCATAAATATTAAATTAGACAGACGTGTTTGTGTAATTATATTAGTTCAATATATTGGTATAACGTGTTTAAATTGGTACGATTGTTTCGTTTTTACCCGTGTTTTAATTACACCTCGATGTTGTAAATCACTGGAGAATATTAGGAAAAGACATTTGTGTATAATGTACTTAATTATAAACTCACTCATGATAATGACCCCATGAGTGCAATACCTACATTCGCGTGCAGAGCGCTGTAGAAATGTGTTCATTGTTTGCTAAGTCGTCGAACATATAAAGCAATGTCAGTAGCAACCAGTAGGCCGATTACATGCAGGTTTGGAGTCAAGTACATTTGACCAAATACAATTCCAGGTACAAGCACTTTAGATCAAGTACACTTGTACAATTTGCACAAGTAATTTTCAGTCATAGCGATCAATAATAATAATATTGTTCATTTGCCTGTTATTAACGTTTTAAATATATAGTATTAATTGTAGATACTAATTAGGATGCGCATCACACAAATAGTACAGAAGTATTATTTTATATTCTAAATTCTCACGTTATACTCAAAATGTAGATATATTTCAAATGCACTTGATATTTTTCAAATGCAACTAACCAAGTACAAGCATCTGTTAATTCAAATATATATAAATACAAGTACTAAAATATGCTTTAGTACAAGCTAACATATAAGTATTTAACCCTAACGGGGTCCACACACTAATAGTTTTCCCACTGGCGACCATATTAACGTTTTATCTCACTGTAAGAAAACGTGACCTAGAAAATGTATTAAACTTGTCACCTGCCTACAATCACATCTAGAAATCTGACTACTCAAATGCACTTATGTCAGAGCAGGTGATTATTGAACAAAAAATTCCCAAAAATATACTGCACTTTTTCGTCTGTAACCAAGCAGGAAGTCTAACAGTGTCCTGACCCCTAACCCAGATCACGGCATGGTTGTGTTCGAAAGGTTAACGGAAGTGGTACATAGCTTTCATTTGCCAACATTTTCGTTTCCGCCGTGACAGTGCAGTGGGATACCAAGCACAATATAAACAATGGCAATACTGTTTAACTGTTCATATCGTACACGTGTACAAGCCAGTAGCATGGTCGATTTTTTTAGGCGTTTTACAGCGTCGACTGCAACCCTTAATGCTTAAGATCACAAATCCCCAACTGCACTATATTCGTAAGACTAAGACTATTTTGCTTCAAGTCAAGCGGAAATCTTTAACGCAGCGGCGAATGACAAACGCCCCCTTCGCACGAGCCTGAAATACTCGTTTTATATATATATTCTAACACGAATGTTATGATATCGTTTTGTATTTTTTAGGTGATGCGTTTTGCGTGGTCCGTTGTCAATATAACTCTTGCAGTATTACTTGTCGTTCTCGAACTCGTGGCGCTGAATGTTACTGCGGCAACAACATCTATGGTGTCTGTAGGTGCATCAAGTAAACGCGACATCTTACGAACCCGTTACAACGAAACAATAGGAACGGACACAACGTCACATGTCGCGGAATTTCGCAATTATAACAATTACAAAAGGGACAAATTGTCCAAAATGTCATAACCATCTATGCTGAACAAAGAATAAAGCTACGTATTATTCAAGTTTTGTATTTATTTGTTTTTACATCAAATATCATGCCTGTTCGGTCCGGGTTTCGAACTCAGACCGCTGGCATGCCAGGCGGATGTGCTAACCACTACATTAGCCGCGCTGGTGGTGTTCGTGTTGGTGTTGGTGTTGGTGTTGGTGTTGGTGTTTGTGTTGGTGTTGGTGTTTGTGTTGATGTTGGTGTTGGTGTTGGTGTTGGTGTTTGTGTTGGTTGTGGTGGTGCTGCTGGTGGTGGTGGTGTCATACAACGCTTGGCACAAAACCACTTTATTGCGATAGGTAACATACCACCAAAGACAATTACAATGGTATTTGCCAGCATCTGTCTTTAATATTTTCCCTTTATTGCAGCATGAATCACCGTTGCCATGGCAACAATTATACAAATTTTCACACGTCCAACAATCTTCACCCAATTAATAAAATCCTCATATGTTATGATGATATGTTGAGTTTTAGCCAACATATGGGCCGTAGTTACTTTAGGACCAGTGGCTACCCTTAATAAAGGAAAGGCGAGCAATACGTGTCACACTGTAACACTTACACAATGTATAATAGGGGTGACTATCGAGAATAGTTTATTATCGCGATAGCTGTAATAATAATTACTATTGCGTTACAATCGTAATAGTATCATGGAACCTAAATGTGGTTATATTCCAATTTTACTTTATGTGAGTTAAGCTACATATCGCATTGACCAAGTCAAACTTAGCGGATGGCTACATTACTTACAGTTGGAATCAGAATCATGGATCCTACGTTCACATGGGAAGCAACTATAGCCGACATCTTATATGTACAAAAATACTGCTCCAGCCAGTTTGCACTGAACAGAAATCAAAGAAACCGTTTTCAAAAAACTAAAATGAAACACCCCGTAGATACAGTAATTGTATTAGGAATACGGTAAAATTTAGCACAGACATAGTCAGGTAAGTGGAGAATATGATTTCATAGAGAAAAATATTCGAATGAAAAATGCCAACTTTATGACAAATCTCGCATAAAGGGCCCGTTTTGCACGTCGTTCCCCTACATACATACGTAAATACATATGTACATACATACGTGCATACATACATACGTACATACGTACATACGTACACACGTACACACGTACACACGTACACACGTACACACGTACATACCTGCACGCGCGCACACGCACACACGCACACACGCGCACACGCACACACGCACTCACGCACGTACATACGTACATACGTACATACATACATACATGCATACATACATGCATACATACATACATACATACATACATACATACATACATACATAACGCAATAACACCGCCGTTGATGGGGGAAGTAACTGTAGCGGAGCAGTTGCACAAACACTGGTGCCGGAAGGCGACGCAACGGCGCAGTCGCACCGCCACAATTATTGGAAGTCGACCCAACGATGCGGTCGCACTGCCACTGATGCCGGAAGTCGACGCAACGGCGCAGTCGGACTGCTGGTGCCGGGAGTGGGAACTTTCACCACAAACTTTTCATCATAATAGCCTCGGTAATCTTGGAAGAAAACTGGTATATACGTTCCCACGAATTTCATTGGTTACACGAATTCTGCCTACTCAATCAAACAGTAAAGACAACTCAAAAGCTTTCAAAATAACTTTAATACTTGATAATATTGACAGTAGTCGAACAACAAAATAAAACTGAATTGATATGTTTAACATCGTGTTCGTTTTGCGTTAATCAAAAAATCAAAACACGTATCTGGATACGCAAACATTAAGTGTGGTCACGGTTTCGACACCGGTAGGATTGTACCGTTTTGTATTATTTAATTGTAGGATACCTATTATTGTTAACCTAGCTATAGGAGTTTTGCCTTGCTACCCAATAACATACTCTCACACAGGCACGCACATACATACACATTCGGCACGAATCTTCTCTCGGGGCCGCAACTGCCACACGTCACAGGACCGGTGGGTTCGCACGATTTTGAATACTTCTGACGATCATACCGTATCACATTGAAACCAAACAGGAATTAAGAAGCTGTGCATGCGTTGAACGAGGTGTTCTTCAAGCACGGAGTGAATGCAATTCTGAATTAGACAGCAAGTGTGTGAATTGACACCGGAATAAGGATTTATTGAAGACCTTATTGGAGGTGATGGATCAAGCGTTCGTGTTGTGTTATGATCATTGGTGGCACGGTTACCGATGATAAGCTTTTTTAATAAGTAGGAGTACGGCTAAAGATGTATACAAAACGGTGTGAATGCTTGGAGGAAGGCCATAAGAGGCAAGTTGAAAGTCCTAAAAAGCGATTTTGTCCGTTGCCTCGACCATTCTTTAGACCCACGGTTTATAACAGCGAGTGGAGCGCAGTACCTCAGCGGTTACAGCTTTGGATTCTCGACTGAGAGAACCCGGGTTTTAATCCTGGCGGCGGTGTCGAACGTTGGGCAAGTTCGTTTACTCTACATTGCTTCAGTTCACGCAGCTGTATGAATGAGTACCTGGCTATAGGCAGTGGTGGATATTTGTGTACGAATAGTCTTCGCGAATTAATTGCAGCGTGGCTGAATGCTTCCCAGCGAAATCGAGATGGTGTTCCATTGAACAGGTATGCCAGGGAGTAAAGTGTAAAGCGCTTTGAGCAGTCCTGAGGACTGGATACTGCGCTATATAATAATTTACCTTTTAGTGTTAGACCATTCCTAGTTACTTGCCAACACAAATATATGCAAGTTAATTGAATCAAATGTAGTCACTTAGTCCAACTTCTTGTTGTCTTCAAAGTTCCTTCGATAGAACAACTAATTACATGAAAAAAGAGGAGATAATTTGAGGGAACAAATTGGGCTGCAGTTGTGCACATAGTTATTTTCCGGTGTGTGTATTTACACACACTCACACACACACACACACACACACACACACACACACACACACACACACACACACACATACACACACACATATTCGCGCGTACTTGAGGAGTTGATGCCAACAGTTCTACTGTATATAATCTCACCCGTTTCTGTGTATAATTATATGTTATTACATGTCAACAATTAGTTGCCCTGGCATCAGTAATGCTAAGAAATTAACATAATAATAATAATACATTAACTTCTTTTCCGCCTATATCCTTGGAAGCCAAACACAGGGGAGGATCAAGACAATGCAGATGTTTTGGTTAATCTCAAAATAAGCAGTATTAACTTGTCAAGTGATGAATGACCCTAAGAACAAAAAGTACACAAAAACTAGGTGTTCGAAGCTGGATAGGATTTCGTACAGGAGTTATTAAGCCATGTATATCAATGTATCGGACTGTAGTCTCTTTCAATGATCAACTTCAATGTGTCGCACGATTAAAACTTGAGTAGTCTGGCTTCTCTGTAGTTTAAACGTACGAAGTTGTAACGATAATGGTAAGTTCATGTGTAACGGCATCCAGTCGTTAGAACTGTTCAACACGCGGTATATTTCACCCACTGGTACACGTTTTATTAGAACACCATCACGACTTCTCTGGCAAGCATTCAGCCTGCGCGAATACTACTTCTACACAAATACCCATCACTGGTTTATAACCAGGTGCACATTCATACAGTTGAATGGACTGCTGCTACAGTGAAAGAGCATACACAATGTTCGAAACGACAGCAATAGAATTCGAACCCGGAATATCTTAATTGACTCCATCGTTCTGGCGACGACATCACCACGCCGAACGTTGCGTGCTCTAAACCTCTTAGAAAAACCCTCGCTGTTTCGTTGCGGTGAGAACACGCATTGTGGAACAATCATAAATGATTTCATCGTCGTGTCAACATTTATAATTCCTAGTGTCTGCATAATCTGCATTTTTAAATCATACAAAATCCACATAAATGATTTTTATATTTTGATCCTCGTGAGACTATTACTCAACTTCCGAGTGAAATCACCCTTAAAATTACAAAAAGAGCCAAACAAATTACGCACACGACAGTTCGGCTAAGAGTGCAATACAGTTTGTTTGTTGGCAAACTGAATCTGGGTGTGTCGGTGACACCATGAGAAAGCAAATCGTGACAATTATTAATTTAGACCGTGTTTCGCGTTAGCACATTTGCGTGCTTAGGTATTATGCCGTTGAGAGTGAAAAAGACCAACACACTTTGAAATATGCCACTAATAAATTGTGTTTTGTAGGTGCCATATGTCGCTATAAACGTAACATAACAATACGTTAATCACCGACACACCCAGATTCAATTTGTCAACAAACAAACTGTATTGCACTCTTAGCCGAACTGTCGTGTGCGTAATTTGTTTGGCTCTTTTTTGTAATTTTAAGGGTGATTTCACTCGGAAGTTGAGTAATAGTCTCACGAGGATCAAAATATAAAAATCATTTATGTGGATTTTTTATGATTTAAAAATGCAGATTATGCAGACACTAGGAAATATAAATGTTGACATTTAACCACTAGCACATTTGTTTTTACGATTGATTCTATTTGTAAGAGCTCATAAAATTGTAACTAATGTAATTACACATTATGCAAATGCCTTCAAATGCTTCCGCATAGATTACACTATTACATCCTCTGGCACAGATATGGATTCAGAGCAACACAGTGAGGTGAATTTATTTGAAGAAACGATGTTTGTTAAACATATTTCTACGTCAGAGAACTTTCGTTAGCATTCTGTTGAAAACTAATGTGGTTACTAATCATCAGTATATACACTCTAACAAACTAAAGGTGTAGTAGAACAAATATGAATATTGTACATTGGAAAGTTAATGCACACTGTATCAGTGCGCTAAAGGTGAACGAACAGTGTTGCTCACAAACGTTTGTCTCCGCCTAGACGGCATGTACATGTGAGGCAAACCTTTAAGGGATTAATGTACAACACAACGAATGAAGCGTAGCCCCTTATTTTTTCCAAATACAGCTGTATATATATATATATATGTATATATATATATACATATATATATATTATATCAAAATTTGTCTATGACATTGCATTTGGTGTTTTTTATGTATCAACTGTAGTCACAACTATATGGTGCCCGTCAAGTTGACATTATGGGATATTTAATTTGGGTGCTGACATTCTGAGTTTTAATCCGGCTGCAATTCTATGACTACAGTCATGTTTTCTGGATGTTTATGATCCGGTTTGTTTTCGGTGTTTAATTTGGATCATCGGTGAGCTACGACTTAGAGTGGATTATCTTTTAATTCCATATTTATTGTGTTGTGGTACATAGTGGTTTCTCTGGTGAAGTGGCCACATCTTGTATCCACGTTATCGGTAGGTGCTATGGTTAATTGGCCCCACATTGGCTCATTGTTTATTGGTTAATTGACCCCATTTTGGAACAACAGCTATTAGGTGTGCAATGGATAATTCGCCCCATAGTGGATCCATGATTATCGTTTCTGGTTTGTGCAATGGTTAATTGGCCGCCATATTGGATCATAGTTTATTGGGTGTGCGATGGTTAATTGACCCTATTTTGGAACCACAGTTATTGGGTGTGGGAAGGCTAATTCGGCCCATTGTGGATCCACGTTACTGGTTTGTGCTATGGGTTAATTGGCCCCATATTGGATCATTGTTTATTGGGTGTTCGATGGTTAATCAACTTCATTTTTGTACCACAATTTTTGGGTGTGCGATGGCTAACTCACCCAATAGTGGGTCCATGTTCACAAGTTTGCATGTTACGATGCATTGTTGTGTTTATGGTTGCCAAATGTTGTTCACGCTGGTTGCCTATGTCGTGTTTAATTGATAATTTGACCAGTGACAGTTTTACCAAGTAATCAGGCATAACGTATTATGTCCCTGTATTGATCGTTTGGCATTTACATAATGGTGTCATCATTTGCAATATAGAAGCCGTTCCTGCCCTTTTGTTTACCAGTTTGCAGTATGCCGCGCGAACGTCTGCCAAAATCTGTAGGGGGCGCGGTGAGGCCACCGTCCGTCGTGTGGCTATGGAGCGTGCTGCCGAGACGGACCTGTCCACGCCAGCACCACGTGTTCAACGACGTCGCCCTGTCACCGCTGCGGTTGGACAGCGAGACGAAGTGACAGCTGTCACAGAGGAGCGTCCGCAATCAGATGCCACTAGCGCAGCTAAAATGATTGCAATCGTAACAAAGGAGGTCCTCAAGCAGCTGAGAGAGGACCAGGATCTGCTGCAGGATGCCACTCCTGTCGTGACTGTCCCGGATGTGCCACATGAAGAACATCAAGCAGAGCCAGCAGATCTGCTGAACTTTGCTTTTGCGGGAGCACTGAGTACCCTGGTGGAGAACAATAGTCCTGGTGAGCCCACACGTAATCACCCCACTGGACCATTGCATGCCACTGTATTGGGCGCCGATCTGCCGGGCAGAATGAAATCAAGTATATGTGGCAACGCATTTGTCGAATTTTACAACCTCATCAACGTACACCAGCATCAGACACAACAAATGGCTGACTCGTCTGGTCACTCCTATCAAATTGTTTCAATCCTGCCCCAACAGTCGGACCCAAAAAGTTTCCCCTGGGCGCAACCGAGGTGAGTCTTGTTTTTTTTATTATGTATGTACACTAAAGACCAAGGGGTCGATTCGTACTCCAGCAAATTTTCATAATAAGTTTTCTCGTCGCCCCCAGCCCTTTCCAGTCGGCTACTGCTGGTTGCACCAACAAGGGGGAAGTGCCAGGGCGCAGGTGCAGGTACAAGCATGCCATGCCCCTCACCCATCCAACTCATGTCACCAGCACATCACCCCCAGCACCAATAAACTCTGAACACTTACAACAGGCCGTACAGGGGTATGATCAGGTATGATCATGATTTGTGGCTGCTTTGGAGCTGTGGGGCCAGTGTCAGGTTAATCACTCAGTTTTCCCGATTCATCACCGTCAACCGAGCTGTGGTGGAAGAAATCAGTAGTCTGTTAAGAACTGTCAATTGTTGCACTTGATGAGAAGGCTAGTTATGACTGCTTTGAAATGTAACGCTTATTTTAAAGAAAAACATATTCCCGGACAGCCTAATGTCATTGCTGACAACAAATTGTTTTTGCTTCAACTGATGTCTTAGTCGCCCTGACAGCAAGTCTATTTTATCAGCATTATGCTCCAGCTAGTCTAATGCCATTGTTATATATACACGAATTGGATGATAAGGTTGCTTTCGAATGTGTGGGACTAGACCCTAGTAAATGCTTATCCCTATGCTGCAGACATCCAGGCCTCACAAAGTTTCTGGGTGGTTACTGCAAGTGGTGAGAGATGCAGTATGATTGTCATCCAGCGTGTGCAGTGATATTTCCATGCAAAACCACCTTTTTCATTAATTTGATATAATTGTTCGCTTGATTAGTGCTGTAGGCAGTGGATGAAGCAGTATGACTGGCATTCATTGTGTGCAGTAATGGTTCCATTCCATACCAACTGTTATTTGTTGGGAATTACATTTCATTATAACTTTACTTGGCCAGTGTTGTAGGCAGTGGATGATGCAGTATGACAGGTATCCATTGTATGCAGCATGACAGTGGAGAGCACAACTAAAACCATCCTGGCATACATTTTCATGTTGTCAAAACTGCGTTAATAGGTGAATACATGTCCGTGTCAGTATAGCCGTGGTATTATATAAGTATTGCAGTATGACTAACATATATTAATGAGCATGCCACCTTGTGGAAAATCGGACACTCTGTATTTGTAATCACCAATTTAATGGTTTATTGGTACTCTTCACATACCTGAAGCAGTTTAACAGACTGGCAGAACCCTGGGGTGGGGGTTGGACCTCTGCTACAAGAGGCCGGGTGGGGAAAATGACCGCCCCACCTTTGCTAATCTTGTTATTTAATAATTATGTTTATATATTATCCCGATGAGTATGTTTGTATATATCTCATCGATCGATAGGTGATTTAACCGTTGGTACAATTATTAAATGACCTGTACCAACAATTAATCTTGTGTAGCCGTAGGGTTTTGAGAACGTTTTAGTGCATAAAATCTTGAGAAATTGTATTCAATAGTTTATTCGGTGTAACAAATTACAAGGTACATTATGGATAACGTTTCCCTCTGGTTCTAATTTACCATAGGGTTTTAGAAGGTACATGGTTGTTAGGGTGTCTAATTGTCTATATTACACATCTAATACATTATCGATTCGTAAGCAATATTAGTGATTTATTCACTTTGATTAAGGTAGCCTTGGTGTTTTGTATACATTAAAAAATTACCGCCCCACCTTTGCTAATCTTGTAATTTAATAATTGCATTTATATATTATCCCGATGAGTATGTTTGTCTATATTTCATCGATCGATATGTGATTTAACCGTTGGTACAATTATTAAATGATCTGTACCAACAATTACTCTTGTGTAATTCATATAGCAAGCGACCTCAGAGTTCCGCCATTAAGCATCAGCAGGGTATAAATTCCATTTTCTGCCGATAATTCGGTGCCCATCTGCCGGGAAGATGGGCACCGAATTACCAGTCAAACCAGAATTACCGTTATTTCCCACGACACATATGTTCATCAATTACATATGGTAATGATAAAAACAGTTGAAATATAATTATAATGAACTAGAATTTAGGCCGTTCAACTAGTGATTTCACTTATCTGCGTCCAGGTTCGAACTGTGACCGGTTACTGTTTAAGACCAATTTTATCAATGTTTTGGCAAACATGTGGCTTCATATTTGTGATAATATTGAATAACACGCATGTACAAGTATATTGATATAGTTCTCTGGAAAAAAACTTTTGGCCAAAATATGGCCTTTAAATGACGCCTAGCTTTCATGTATTGCTTTTTACTTTACTCATGCGTCTATCCACAGACTTGACAAAGACAGACAGTTCATCAACAGTAACTTAGGGTCTAGTCGTGGGATGAAAGCTGACAGGAATCATCCGTCATACACCTATAGTTCGCGTTTGCCTTTCCGTGTCCCAGTCACAGGTTGAGTCCCGTTCTTGCACAATCTCTTCTCCTCCGACACCAGCTGGAAGCTATCGTCATCCATCATATTACTTGGATGCCTCGGACGATCTGACTCCAGAGAACATTTGCAGCTCGATGGAGTACAGTATTAGACGTCGCTGAGCTACGGTGACGACTGGAAATATCTCATGTAGAGCCGCTTTACACGAATGTGCAATAATGGAACTTAATATTTTTGATATCACCGTAAAGAGAACTTCAATATCTTCAGATATGCTGCTGGGTCTATCCAGGATAATTTTTTTGTTTTTTTAGTTATTACCGGTTGAACATCGCGACTGTTTTTTCCTCCAATATATACGCGGCTCTTTTATCGCCCCGTAGCGATTAAACATGTGTATACAAAACTATTAATTGTTACGGTGCCAACAACAAATATTAAGTTCAGCTTTTGCAAGGTACCGCATAAAACACCAAGCCGCGCTACCGCATACGCCTTAGGCTAAAGACATAGAGCGCTAATTATTGTTATTATTATTATTTGTATTACTATTATTATTATTCATAATAGTTCTATGAATGTGTATGTATGCTCTATGTGCCCAAAACGAATCCGTTAATGTTACACCGAAATGAAACCTCAAAATCACAGCGGTCACTTTTTATTCAGGTAACTCTGCATTTCGATGTCACACACGGCAGTTGCAGTTCACTCGTGTTATCACTGTTAGTTAGTTGCTTTCTGTACTTGACGACATGTGCAGCTGTTGCCTGGATGTGAGGGCGAGGAAAAGACATTCGTCCGACACCGGGGTTAGTCGCAGCACTGACATTTTAGTCCAGCACCAGTCATGCAGTAACAAAACACGCAGTGCATGCACATCTTCTGGCACGACTGGAAGTTACATCTGATTCGGCAATATTGCGGCGCACCTGTTAACAAACACCATTTTAGCACAATACACGCAAATAATATGTAATTATATATATATATATATAAAGAGAGAGAGAGAGAGAGAGAGAGAGAGAGAGAGAGAGAGAGAGAGAGAGAGAGAGAGAGAGAGAGAGAGAGAGAGAGAGAGAATCAGTATAGACACAACGAATAGTTCCAACTACGCCACAAACGTGAAATAACGTTATATTAAATAATAATTAACACACACACACACACACACACACGCGAACACACACACACACACACACATATATATATATATGTATATATATATAATATATATAATATATATATATAATATATATATTATTATATATTATATATAAATATCACAAGAAGAGCAAATTTAATTAACCTTTAATGGTCAACGCTAAATTGTTTGGATACAACATACTATATCTAAGAAATTAAAGGAACATTGTCTGATGACCTATGTTTTCCTGGGAGCGTTGTTCGTATTGGATTATCTAGATATTACTTTTTTTAACAAAAACTCTTGTTCTGGGCATGTCTGACATAACAATGATTGACGCATACGATCGAATGTGATCAGTATATGACCGCGGTGAATAATAAGACATAACCCGGGTATATGTTAGACGTTGTCTTTGCGGACAACGTATTGTTCTTACCGTTAACCTGGTGGATGACCAGAACGAATAGACAAATTAGCGCAAAAAAGGCGACGACCTTCATTCTAACGATGCAACGTGTAACCTGCAACAATAATTGATATTTATTTAAACAACACAAACACAAATAGTGACACCAAACGTACATTACATGGTGAAACGTGTTGAAAGGACAAAATTGTAACGTTTTTGAAGGATGGTCCACGTATTCATAATATATCTATCTAGATATCTGGAAGTTCATGATTATTACAAAAATGCCGATAATAAGAAAAAAAAAATTTGTATGTGTGTGTGTGTATGCACGCACGCGCGCGCGCATTTATATACGTCATTATATCAATTTCACCTAGACCTTGTCCACCCACTGCAGGCGATATAAAGCTCCTAGAACTTACCTTCTGTGTAAACACAAACTACAGTTAATCTTTCTATAAGCTGTATCCTACTGTAGCTAAGAGATCACGCTTTATTTATACAGTCTTGGTATGGAATGTACTTTGCCTTTGAAACATAATGTATTACCTGGTGTGAGGACGAATAATGATCTTCGTGCCTTACGGATATATCTCAACTGGCAATCAGGGCTGTGAACTACGCAGTTTCTAATGTTCCCACGCCTTATGGCTCAAAACTGGTACTGCGCGCATACACACATACTAACATTGTATCTCGACATTAACTTTGGTCCATGTCTTTTAATTCTACCACCCTCTTCAATGCGCTCTTCAGCAATCTCTCCTCGCTCATTGTCTGCACGACATTACCCATACATCTCCTTCCTAATATGCGTTAGCTGTTGTGGTAAGTTGGCTAGCACAGTAAATGTATGTTGTCTAACACAACTAACCTGATAATTATACGATCATCTTCACAGCAGTGGTTCTCAAGTTAATTCAATAGTTGTCCAATAATTTCATTAAACCGAACGAAATGACAGATTTGCACACTTTTTGTTGGTGACAGATAAGTCATAATGTCTTGCGTAAAGAGTTTGGAATGATTTGAGCAAAAACCAAATTGCAGGGACAGTTTAACCTGAGTAAAAAAATTAAGACCCAAACAATTAGTGCACAACACAGTGCAGATAAACGACACTATTGGTTTGTTGGCAAACTGAATCTGGGTGTGTCTTTGACGCTGTGAGAAAGCAAATCGTGACCGAGACACATTTAGACCTTGTTTCGTGTTTGCGTATTTACGTGGGGTAAAAAGAACAATACATTTTGAAATAGGCCACTACTAAATTATAAATTGTAGGTGTCACATATAGCTATAAATGTAACATTGTATCACGTTTATATTCAGAGGTGTCATGTCACGCTGGCAAGGCGACGATATCATTTATGAATATTCCACAGTGCATCATGTTCGCACGACAATGAAACAGCGAAGGTTTTTCTAACAGATTAAGAGCACGCAATGTTAGGCACGGTGGTGCAATGGCCAGTGCGTCAGACACTCAATCAAGACATTCCGGGCTCGAATCCCCTTGCTGCCGTTTCGAACCTTGGGCAAGTTCTTTCATTCCACGTTGCTCCGGTTTACTTAGCTGTGTGAATGAATACCTAGCAATAGACAGTGGTGGATGTTTGCATACGAAAAGGCTTCGCTCAGTAATTGCAGCGTGGTTGAATGCTTCCCAGAAAAGTGGAAATGGGGTTCGAATGCGCAGGTCCACTAGGGGGAGAAGGATAACACGCATTGAACAGTCCTCAAAACCTGATGCCGCGCTTACTCATGTATGAAAACCTATCCAGCTTCGATCGTCTAGATATCTTCCATGTGTCCCATCAATATTTACCTTAATTCGGTATTAGACTGATTTGGATTCTTGGGTTCAACTTCCTTCATAACCATACTGTGTTCTATTATTTATCTAAGCATCCCTTCTTGACGTGTTGGTAGTATGATATTCTTGTTTTATTTCAAATACATGTATTATTTTTCCTTTGAAATTAAAAATGTATTTAATGTCCAACTTTCGTTACGACATTCTTACGAGTCGAGTGTTCCCGTTTAATTGTTATCTCCTTGTTTTAACAATAAGGTTACATAAATAAGTGCTTGCATAGCCGTAGCAGGTCTTGGATCGATGTCAGTGATTACTTCCTTCTTTGGGCGTTATTATCGTTTAACACATAACAGTTCTTTTCCATAAATCTTCATCCCGTATTACACTGATTTGGAAGAAAACATGCGGTTGTCGTTTATTTTGCACCTCAAAAGGTATGAAGTAGCACTCAATAAATTTGAGTAACTCTGTGCAGTTGCGCCCACAACTGAAGTCACGTTGCGTTTAATTACTTTAACTAAATGTGTTTAAATAACTCAAAACTGTCAACGCGTGAGCTGTCGCTAGTAATGTGAGTGTAATGTAGGTTTACTTAGGCGGATCTGGGGAGCAGAGACATGTGCCCTCTAGACCTTTGGAATTTGGCCGGTTTACATGCCCCGTAGACGTTTGGAATGTGCCCCCGTTTAGGTGACTCTAAACGAGCGGGGTACAATTTGAGGATTTTGTTGAGCTTCCGAAATTGTAAACTTCGCCCCGAAAATGTTCAACCGCCACTCCCCGCCCTCATCTTCCGATGACATAATCCGACAGCATGTCGGGGGAATGGTGTTGAAGCTGCGACGAAAAATTTTCAACTGTGTGTTAGCACCAACTACCAGGCTGGAACAAGCAGATGAAATGCTTCACAGTGCAACACGTGATACTTCTCGGTTTTGGGGATAGATTGACAAATACAGAAAAGGTGATGTTTAAATGTAATGAAATCGTCCAGTAATAACTTCAACCGAACGATCAGAAATATAATAAAATGAAAACATACATACATACATACATACATGTGTGTGTGTGTGTGTGTGTGTGTGTGTGTGCGTGTGTGTGTGTGTGTGTGTGTGTGTGTGTGTGTGTGTGTGTGTGTGTGTGTGTGTGTGTGTGTGTGTGTGTGTGTGTGTGTGTGTGTGTGTGTATGTATATAATATATATATATATATACATATACGTACACACACAGACAAATATATATAATATATTATGTATATATATATATATTTGTTTCTATCCTTCTCACAAAGCGAGTGCATGAATGTTACGTCAAAATAATGAAACTTCAAAATCATGGCGGACACTTTTTATTCAGGTAATTGTACATAATATGTTGATGTCAGACACGGCAGTTGCAGTTCACACGTGTTATCACTGTTACTTAGTTACAAGCTGTACTTGTCGACTTGTGCAGCTGTTGCCCGGGTGTGAGCACGGGGACAAGTCATTAGTCCGGCGCCGAGTTTAGTCGCAGCACTTACATTTCACCCCAATACCGGTCATGCAATAACACAAAGCGCAGTGCATGCATATCTTCTTGCACGAGCCGTAGTTGCATGTGACTGAACAAAGCTGCGGCGCACCTGTGGACACACACAACGTGTTTAGCACAGTACAATAGAATCTCGCTTTACGGTCACCTCGGTAATACAGCCACCTCGCAATTAATTGGCAGTCACAAATTATTTCCACATACAGTAAAGTATAGGAAATTAGTTCCGCTAATAAGGTCACCTCGCTATTCAGGTCATTTTTGTTCAGACCCTAAGGTGACCGTAATAGTGAGGTTTAACTGTACATTCAAAAATCAAACGCTTTATATATATATATATATATATATATATATATAAACTATATATATATAGTTTAGTTATTTATTTCCAAGTGAAAAGTAGCAAACAAACACAAAGCGATACAGCGACATATATCACAAGAGGAGCAAAATAAATCAACCATCAGTGTTAAGTTAATGCTAAACTGTTTTGACGCGCAACAGAATGTACTGAAAAATTGACAGGTTTGTGTACGGTTTTCCTAGGATCAGCATTAATATACGATCATTTTATATATTTAATTTTTGTATTAAAAAAACAGTCGATTGTTCATGACTTTCTGGACATAGCACTGATCGATGGACACGAACAAATGTGAATGCAATATATGATCACAGTTAATAATAAAACATGGCCGTGGAATCATTTGTAGTACATACTGATAATTATTAGATAACAACGTCAAGATTACGGTTAGGCTACGCACAGTCGTTGACTGTCAGACTATATTATTTTAGACGTTGTTTTTGCGGACGACGTATTGTGCTTACTGTGAACCTGGTGGACGACCAGAGCGAAGAGACAAAGTAGCGCGAAAAAGGCGACGACCTTCATTCTAACGATGCAACGTGTAACCTGCAACAATAATTGATATTTATTTAAACAACACAAACCCAAATAGTGACATCAAACGTACATTACATGGTGAAACGTGTTGAAAGGACTTGATTGCAAAATTGTAACGTCTTTGAAGGATGGTAGTACATGCAAATCTAATCTGAAAGCAAGACTACCACTGCGCAAACCTCCAACGAAGCAACGAACGACATTAATTTTAACACAACCTTCCAATAAATGTTGTCGTCGTATATTCAGAGTGCTTCCAGTGGTTGTGTTGATGATTTGGCGATGGTGATTCTTTATTAAAATTATAATTATATAGATAATGAGTGTGTGTGTGTGTATGCGTGCGTGTGTGCGTGCGTGCGTGCGTGTGTGCGTGTGTGTGTGTGTGTGTGTGTGTGCACATTTATACACATCATGATAACCATTTCACCTATACCTTGTCCACCAACTGCCGGAGATAACGCAACTCTAGAACTGTATCTGTTTTTGCTGTTTTAGGTGGTTCCGATATCTGTATTATAATACGCCTGTGTCTGCAAACACAGTTAATTTGAAAACTAAATAAGGAATAAACAAACAGTTGTAACATACCTTATGTAAAAACACAAACTAGTGTTGATCTCTCTAGAATGTATACTCCTTTAGCTAAGAGAACATGCTTCATTTATACACCTTTGAGCTCGAATGTTCTTTGCCTTTCAAATACGACACATAACATCCCAGGTGTGAGGACGAAGAATGGTCTTCGTGTCCGTCGGATATATCTCAAATGGCAGTCAGAACTGTGAACTACGCAGTTTCTAACGTTCCCACGCCTTGTGGGCCGAAAATTGTACATACTGCGCGCTTACACGAACATGCACATTCGCACTATCGTCACACTTCTGTCGCTTACGCACACGATATATGGGCACGCACGCACTGACAGACGCACCCATGCATGCATGCACGCACACGCATGAACACATACATTTGCGCGCTAGTTATCAATGTATCATCGCTCATTCTCTGCATGGCTCCTACCCATGTATCTACTTCATAGGATACCATAAAGGTTGTGGTTAATATGGCTACCACAGTAGACTTAAGTTGTCTTACACAATTATCATGATAAGGATAGCATAATAATCGCAGCAGTGATTCTTACATTAATTCAATGGTCTCTCCGATTATTTCATTAAAACGAAATTACACATTTGCACAAACGAACTGGCGCATCTTGTTTGGTAATATGTACGACACGAGTTGGACAAAAATCGAATTGTAGAGACAGTTTATCTGACTAGAAACAAATAAAGAGCAAAAAAATAGCTCACAAGACAGCTGATATACGAGTGCAGCATAACTAATGTTTGGCAATATGTATCTGAGTGTGTCGTTGACGCCATGAAAAAGCAAATCGTGACAGAGACACATTTACACCGTGTTTCGTGTTTGTGTATTTGCGTATTTACCTGTTATGCCGTTGAGAGTGAAAAAGACCAATACACTTTGAAATATTCCACTACTAAATTGTGTATTGAACGTGCCACATGTCGCCATAAACGTAACGTTGCAATACGTTAATTTTCAGAGGTGTCATCGCACGCAGGCATGACGTTGAAACATTTATGATTGTTCTACAATGCGTGTTCCACAATGCGTGTTCTCACCACAACGAAACAGCGAGGGTTTTTCTAAGAGATATAGTTCACGCAACTTTTGGCGCGGTGATGTCGTGGCCAGAACAATGGACTCTCAATCAAGAGATTCCGACTTCCAATCATCATGCTGCCGTTTTGAATCTTGGGCATCTTCTTTCACTCCACGTTGCTCACGTTCTCTAAGCTGCGTGAATAAGTACATGGCTATAGAGAGTGGTGGGCATTTGTGTACACATGGAATTTGCGCAGATAAATCAGCGTATTTGAATGAGTCCCTGAGAAGTCGAGATGGTGTTCGAATGAACAAGTCTAACCAAAGATTGGAGCGTAAACGCTTTCAGCAGTCTTAAGGACAAGATACATTTACCTTCGTAACTTCGTACCTCTACATTATAACTACAGCGAGGCTAGACGACAAAAGTGTTAGTCGTGCGACATATTGACGTTGATAATTGAAAGAGACTGTAATCTGAACCAATGTAATGTAATGTGATCTACCAAGCACTATCATATAAGCAACCGGTATATTTACGTCCACCGCTTACTCCTGTAAGGAAGCTTCCTGCTTCGATCATCTAGTTCGTTCTGATTCACTTTTTGTTCCTAGTGTCAATATATATATTGGATCAAAGACTTGCTTATTTATTGATACACCGATTCTTTGGAATTGTCTCCTTCTTACTGTTAGATATTTCCAACCTTCAAGTCAACACGGCATATTTTTGAGGTTGGCCAACACTTTTGTATTGATGCGCTTCTGAGCTTAGTTTCCAAGGATTTAGGCGCTAAAAGGTTAACTTATTATTATTACAATTATAATTTCTTACCATGACTGATGACAGAGTAACTGATGTAATATGGTATGCTATATATATTTTACATGACTGATTTCCGCACAACGACTGTAGCATCGTGTGACGTGTTTATAATTATCATGAGTGAAGTTAGCATAACCAATATAATATGACATGCAATAACATAAGTTTTCCGTGACTGAAATCATCAACCTAAATAATTTATCCCTGTAAATTCTTACTTCCTGCATCAACAGCAGTCTGACTGCGTCGTCGTGTCTACATCCAGCAGCAGTGGCGGTTCGACTGCGCCGTTTCGTCTACTTCCAGTACCAGTGACGGTGCGACTGCGTCGATCTACTTCTAGGTATTTCCAGCACACGGCAACGTTCTATTAACTGACTAGTCTGTATATTTTGTGGTTACAGTGTTATGATCTTATGAGGTCTCATTCAACTAATCAGCCTTTTTTCAGAACATTATCGCCAAGCCGACCTTTCTATGCTGGCACTGAGGGTGGTCACTGCCAGGGTGCTTGTCGTCCTCAGTGGTTCTTCTACGTCCCAAATTGAGACTACTTCCGGTACCAGTGGCGGTGCGACTGCGCCGTTGTGTCTACTTCCGGCAACAGTGGCGATGACACTGCGCCGTCGTGTCTACTTCCAGCACCAGTGGCGATGAGACTGCGCCGTCGTGTCTACTTCCGGCACCAGTGGTGATCCGACCTCGTCGTTGTGTTTATTTCCCGCACCAATGGCGTTGTGACTGAATCGTTGTGTCTACTTCCGGCACCAGTGTCGGTGCGACTGCGCTGCTACATTTACTTCCATCATCTGCAGCGGTGTCAATGCGCAGATAGTTTCACTGTTTCAACTTGTGGAACGAGCGGCGGTAAGATTGCGTCATTAATGGAAATGGTTCTTTATGTGGAGGTTGTTGATATAGCTCTAGCACCAATCTCCAAACAGGCATTGAAACGGGGGCCTTCTGATGTGCCGGTTGGGGGAGGCAGTCACGATAAAGTCCGAACAAAGAAAATTAAAACAAACAAAGAAAAGAAATACACCTATGAGAAGACATAATCGATAAAACGTGGTGAAACTGGTTCTTTGTGGGAGTGCTGTAGCAAAGCGGGAGAATACAATAACTTACGATGAACAATAAAGATGTTTCTTCTGCAACGAATTGTTCGGGGAAAGTTCGATGTGGAAGCATCTAACTATAATCGAGATAGCGTATGTTTATATGTATGTAAGTATGTATGTATGTATGTATGCATGTATGCATGTATGCATGTATGCATGTATTTATGTATGTATGTATGTACGTACGTATGTACATATGTATGTACGCACGCACACACGCACGCACGTACGTATGTGCGTGTGTGCGTGTATGTATGTATGTAAGTATGTATGTACATACGTACGTATGTATGTATATATGTATATATATATGAACATGTACTATGTATGTATGTATGTAAGTGTGTATGTGTGTATGTGCGTATGTGTGTATGTGTGTATGTACGTATGTACGTATGTACGTATGTATGTATGTAGGTATGTATATATGTATTTATGTATAAACATGAACATGTACGTGTGTATGTGTGCATGCATGTATGTATGTATGCATGTATGTATGTATGTATGCATGTCTTTACGTATCATGTATGCATGCATGCATGTACGCATGTACGCATGTACGCATGTACGCATGTACGCATGTACGCATGTATGCATGTATGCATGTATGCATGCATGTGATTATGCTAGCGTTTCCCTCTTAGATGGCGCCACATTTTTAAGAATTAATCTGCGACACCTCGAAAGAAACATAACGACTTTAGGTTGATGAAATTCACCGTATGTGAAGGGCGCTAAAATAATGATATTGAGATATTTAACTGTACGCAACGGAAAATCTTTCTTTATATTTTTTTTTCAAAACGGCATATTTTATGTAGTGGGGCAGAAACTGCCTAGACCAGTATATGTCTGTCAAAGTGATAATCGAAGGATGGACATTTTTGTTAATAAAATACATTGTGATAAACAAATCAGATGCAGTTATTCTGGAAAAAGACGATGGCGAATGTGTCCACTGCTACTGTTATGTGTGGGCACACGACGAATGTCCATGTCTTATGTAGAGTGCAGTAGCGCAACGGTAAGAGCTTTGGCCTCTCGACTGAGAGAACCCGTGTTCGAATCCTGTGCGGCGGTGTAGAACCTTGGGCAAGTTCGTTTACTCTACATTGCTTCAGTTCACTCAGCTGTATGAATGAGTACCTGGTTATAGACAGTGGTGGATATTTGTGTACGAATAGTCTTCGCGCATTAATTGCAGCGTGGCTGAATGCTTCCCAGAGAAGTCGAGATGGTGTTCCATTGAACAGGTCTGCCAGGGAGTAAAGTGTAAAGCTTTGAGCAGTCTCGAGGACTGGATACTGCGCTGTATAAGAACTTACCTTTACCTTTTTATAATACCCCGTTTTGGTTTTTCTCCTGGTGAAGGAATGTCAAATTCGATTGAAAAGAAGTCAAAGAGAATTTTTTTACAGTCTGCTTTTAGTCCCAGCAACGAACGATTTAGGTTGGACTGTTAACAAAAATATAACCAAACGAATGGGCATCTTAAAGTTAGTTGGAAATGACACCTCAAATGTGTTTCTATGTTCCTTAGTTCCAAAAAAGGTCCATTTGAATATTAGACCCTGTATAATGTCAGCCATCTTGGATTTGAGCCAAAAACAAAGTTTACCATGGATGTATTCGGGGGCAGAATTTCTTATGATGAGATATACCACCAACGAACCCATTTCAGGTGAGAAAGCTTTGTTAATTTTGTTCCAACCTCTATGGACCGCGATCACTTCGTTGCTGCGACTATTTACCCAATGGTGCCCATTGTACAGCTAATGATTGAAATTTCGCTTCTTAGTTAATGATGGATTTAAAGAGTGTGTTAGTAAAACGTATTTTTAAAACGCTCCTTAAAGTTACTGACGCAGACTGTCTAATGACGGATTTTTCTTATTACCTCATTATCTTAATGAAAAGGTCCCCAGCTGCAACTGATAGCGATATATATTTTAAACGTGAACTATGCTAATAAAAACAATGACAGTCCAATACATCGAACTGATTTGCACGATGCGTAAAATCACTAATAGCATCACGGTGATGTTAAATTCCGGTTTACCACCAAGAACAACAACAACAACAACATCAACTACTACCACTACTATTATACCACTACAACGGTTGCATGCATAGGTAGATAATAATACAAACAACATGAGAGATAGGTAGATAATAATACAAACAACATGAGAGATAGGTAGATAATAATACAAACAACATGAGAGATAGGTAGCTTTATTAGTTAGTCAGAACAGCTGATGTCATTTGGGACCATTCCTAATTGTCCCTTCTGCTAGATTGGCTGCAATGTTAATGTAGCGAATTTCCGCGACACGATGTGACGTTGTGTCCGTTCCTGTTGTTTTATTGTAACGGGTCGTAAGATTTCGCGTTTACTTGATGCATTTACAGACGTTTACTTGATGCATTTACAGACGCCGTAGACGCTGTAGACGCAGTAACATTTAGCGCCACGAGTCCCACGAGTGCAGGCAATGTTGCAAGAACCGTACCTGCAACGGACCGCGCAAAACGCAGGACCTGCAAAATACAAACGATATCGTAACATTCGTGTTAGAATATGCAAAACAACTACACTAGGCCCGTAGACTGGAGTGCGAATGGATGTTTACTCTCACAGCTGAGATAAAGATTTCCGCTTCAGACACAGCGCCTTGACAAGTGAGGAGTTGGATGTTGTAGATGATTCTCTTGGGGGGGGGGTGTAATTGGAGTTTTTTGGTGCGACTCAGTGGACGGGGTGCAGTTAGACGTTTTGGTGAGTTTAGTGTTTATGAAACTGAACGTATTTGGTGATACGTAAGGGGGTGCATTCGGGGATGAAGCAAACAATTAAACGCGTCTACAGCGTTATGCATGCGAAAGTCGGCATTGAACTCGTGATGTCATTATCACGAGTGCATATAAGTCAGTAATACACAAACAGGGCCGTTGATAATGTACTCCAGTGATTTACAACTTCGAGGTGTAATTAGAAAAGAGGATAGTAATGAAAAGCTCGGGGCGATTTAAACACATTAGACCAACATATGTTGATAACACATTGACCTAATATAATTACACAAACGCGTCTGTCCAATTTTTATATTTATCCAAGTGGAACGTGCGTTGGTTTTCATCGGGAACATACGTTATCATAATAGTTACTCACCGACTCTGCCACTCGCCTGAGGCATAACAAAAGCGATGATGCAAACAGCAGCGAAGAAAACGAAGAACTTCATTTTGTCGACGACCTGCAGGTCACATAATAGTAATTGTTGTTTTATAATAAATATATTTGCACATAAAGGTCAATGCACATAGTGTTGTTAAACCGTTACGTGTTATGATGATCAAACGTTTCTATTTGAACAGACCTTTCAAGAAACAAGAATGTTGGTCCAAACAAAGTTTAGAAGGGGAAATCGAAACACCGACCGTGCAGGTATTTACCATACTCTTCCAGTAGCCAAACATACATCGATTTCGTAAACGGAATAATTTATTTAAACTCCTCAATAATGAACACACACACACACGCACACACACAGGCATGCATGCACGCACGCACAGGCACGCATGCATGCACGCACACACAGGCACGCATGCACGCACACCCATAGCATTGTATAACTTAATCAAATGTACAATAAGCTTATTATGGTGTGATTTTGGTTTCACCATTTAAGTTTCAAGAGTCACACAAATGTTCACATCACTTTACCATCAAACACTTATTGAAAACCTATTCTGTAAGGTTATTCATATTTTATATGTAATCAGATTAAATACCATGTAAGACATGTTGGAATTATCAATGAGCATGGTGTCCCAAGCATGGTATGTGCCAGGTGGCCCATCCCATTAGTTTCCCAGGAACTATACATTGTGTTTATTATATTCACACCACTACTTATTATGACCGACAGTACACTATCAGTTAATAAAAAAATGTATGTGCTAATACAGTTTTGCAATATGAACTACACTATCAGCTCTTAGAATTACGTTTGGTACAAAACCTACTAAATTCCAGCAGTGTACACAATAGAATGCAGAACCACACGTTACCGAGCGAATGACATCGTACTCCCCTATATACATCGGGAAGCGGGGATTGTGATATTACACCTGCGGTTGTTTGAAACGACATAATATTACCAGTGCGGCTGTGTTTGCGGTTGTTAGATATTCATATTTCCAACTACAATCAGATCAAGAAGCTTTTGTTGGTTAGATGTGAACGGGTGTCTCACGAAAAATCCTACAGTTTTTTGGTTTTCCTGTTTATACGAATATCACAAAACAATTGATTTTATCGAGCACCTATTGCATGTACGTACACCAACACAGCAATGCTACTTACCGAATGCCAAGACTACGACGTCCTAGAAATGAGCTATGTAGTTGCTGGTGTGATTCGACGAAAGGAGATCGGGCCTTTAAAT
>CM034537.1:28731959-28747565 GCA_020002185.1 Paraescarpia echinospica | reverse complement strand
TTGTTAAACATAACTTGATAAACCCATCTCAACATGGGTTTTAAAAGCGAGGTCATGCTTAACAAATATGTTATGTTTTTGGAAGACATCACTAGGTGGGTAGATGAGGGATCACCAGTAGACATCATCTATTTAGATTTTCAAAAAGCTTTCGACAAAGTACCACATCAAAGATTACTCCTTAAGCTAAAGGCCCATGGCATAGGAAATGGTATAATAAACTGGATAGAAAAATGGCTGAATGACAGAAGACAACGTGTAGTAGTTGATGGGGAGGCTTCAAACTGGAAATCGGTATTGAGTGGGGTACCACAGGGATCAGTACTAGGACCTATATTATTCTTAATATATATCAACGATTTGGACGATGATATAACAAGCAAGGTGTTAAAATTTGCGGATGATACAAAAGTGTTTAGAAGGATTAAAAGTGATGGAGACAGACAGCATTTACAAGATGATCTTGATAGGTTGATCAAATGGTCTGAAAAGTGGCAAATGCTGTTCAATTTTGGGAAATGTAAATGCCTCCACACAGGTCATGGGAATGAAGAGGTAAAATATAAAATGGGGGGTACTGTTCTAAGTACTACTGTAAAAGAAAAGGACTTAGGGTTAATCCATTAGTGCTGATATGAAGGTTTCAGAGCAGTGCGGAATTGCAGCGTCAAAGGGAAATCAAATCCTTGGATTAATTAGGCGAAATATAGCGTATAAGAAAAAAGAATTAATAGTACCGCTGTACAAAACAATAGTGAGGCCTCATTTAGAATATTGTATACAAGCATGGAGGCCATATCGCAAGAAGGACATAGATATGCTAGAAAGAGTACAGAGGAGAGCGACTAAAATGATACCAAATCTGAGGGATCTTAGTTACGAAATACGCCTAAAAGAATGTGGTTTAACAACACTAGAGACCAGGAGATTGAGAGGAGATCACATAGAAGTGTTTAAAATATTGAATGGTTATGAAAATATTGATAGAAACATTTTTTTGTCAGTTAAGAAAGATAGAAGGACCAGAGGACATGAAGCTACATTAGTAAAGGAGCAGTGTAGATTAGATATAAGAAAGTTCTCATTCTCACAAAGGACTGTAAATGAATGGACAGATTATCTCCTGATTGTATTGGTGCTTGTAGCGTGAATATGTTTAAAAATAAAATCGACACACACCTAAAAAAGGCGGGATACATGTAGATAAAAAGTATTGGACTCTCGATAAGCCAAAAGGCTTCCTTGTCCACCTGCCATCCAGAGTAATTTTCTGGGTGGCAATCTTGTTAAATCTTGTTAAATTATTTTTCCTTTGAAATAAAAAATGTATTTAATGTCCAACTTTCGTTACGACATTCTTACGAGTCGAGTGTTCCCGTTTAATTGTTATCTCCTTGTTTTAACAATAAGGTTACATAAATAAGTGCTTGCATAGCCGTAGCAGGTCTTGGATCGATGTCAGTGATTACTTCCTTCTTTGGGCGTTATTATCGTTTAACACATAACAGTTCTTTTCCATAAATCTTCATCCCGTATTACACTGATTTGGAAGAAAACATGCGGTTGTCGTTTATTTTGCACCTCAAAAGGTATGAAGTAGCACTCAATAAATTGGAGTAACTCTGTGCCGTTGCGCCCAGAACTGAAGTCACGTTGCGTTTAATTACTTTAGCTAAATGTGTCTAAATAACTCAAAACTGTCAACGCGTGAGCTGTCGCTAGTAATGTGAGTGTACTGTAGGTTTACTTAGGCGGATCTGGGGAGCAGAGACATGTGCCCTCTAGACCTTTGGAATTTGGCCGGTTTACATGCCCCGTAGACGTTTGGAATGTGCCCCCGTTTAGGTGATTCTAAACGAGCGGGGTACAATTTGAGGATTTTGTTGAGCTTCCGAAATTGTAAACTTCGCCCCGAAAATGTTCAACCGCCACTCCCCGCCCTTATCTTCCGATGACATAATCCGACAGCATGTCGGGGGAATGGTGTTGAAGCTGCGACGAAAAATTGTCAACTGTGTGTTAGCACCAACTACCAGGCTGGAACAAGCAGATGAAATGCTTCACAGTGCAACACGTGATACTTCTCGGTTTTGGGGATAGATTGACAAATACAGAAAAGGTGATGTTTAAATGTAATGAAATCGTCCAGTAATAACTTCAACCGAACGATCAGAAATATAATAAAATGAAAACATACATACATGTGTGTGTGTGTGTGTGTGTGTGTGTGTGTGTGTGTGTGTGTGTGTGTGTGTATGTATATATAATATACATATACGTACACACACAGACAAATATATATAATATATTATATATATATATATTTGTTTCTATCCTTCTCACAAAGCGAGTGCATGAATGTTACGTCAAAATAATGAAACTTCAAAATCATGGCGGACACTTTTTATTCAGGTAATTGTACATAATATGTTGATGTCAGACACGGCAGTTGCAGTTCACACGTGTTATCACTGTTACTTAGTTACATGCTGTACTTGTCGACTTGTGCAGCTGTTGCCCGGGTGTGAGCACGGGGACAAGTCATTAGTCCGGCGCCGAGTTTAGTCGCAGCACTTACATTTCACCCCAATACCGGTCATGCAATAACACAAAGCGCAGTGCATGCATATCTTCTTGCACGAGCCGTAGTTGCATGTGACTGAACAAAGCTGCGGCGCACCTGTGGACACACACAACGTGTTTAGCACAGTACAATAGAACCTCGCTTTACGGTCACCTCGGTAATACAGCCACCTCGCAATTAATTGGCAGTCACAAATTATTTCCACATACAGTAAAGTATAGGAAATTAGTTCCGCTAATAAGGTCACCTCGTTATTCAGGTCACTTTTGTTCAGACCCTAAGGTGACCGTAATAGTGAGGTTTAACTGTACATTCAAAAATCAAACGCTTTATATATATATATATATAAACTATATATATATAGTTTAGTTATTTATTTCCAAGTGAAAAGTAGCAAACAAACACAAAGCGATACAGCGACATATATCACAAGAGGAGCAAAATAAATCAACCATCAGTGTTAAGTTAATGCTAAACTGTTTTGACGCGCAACAGAATGTACTGAAAAATTGACAGGTTTGTGTACGGTTTTCCTAGGATCAGCATTAATATACGATCATTTTATATATTTGATTTTTGTATAAAAAAAACAGTCGATTGTTCATGACTTTCTGGACATAGCACTGATCGATGGACACGAACAAATGTGAATGCAATATATGATCACAGTTAATAATAAAACATGGCCGTGGAATCATTTGTAGTACATACTGATAATTATTAGATAACAACGTCAAGATTACGGTTAGGCTACACACAGTCGTTGACAGTCAGACTATATTATTTTAGACATTGTTTTTGCGGACGACGTATTGTGCTTACTGTGAACCTGGTGGACGACCAGAGCGAAGAGACAAAGTAGCGCGAAAAAGGCGACGACCTTCATTCTAACGATGCAACGTGTAACCTGCAACAATAATTGATATTTATTTAAACAACACAAACCCAAATAGTGACATCAAACGTACATTACATGGTGAAACGTGTTGAAAGGACTTGATTGCAAAATTGTAACGTCTTTGAAGGATGGTAGTACGTGCAAATCTAATCTGAAAGCAAGACTACCACTGCGCAAACCTCCAACGAAGCAACGAACGACATTAATTTTAACACAACCTTCCAATAAATGTTGTCGTCGTATATTCAGAGTGCTTCCAGTGGTTGTGTTGATGATTTGGCGATGGTGATTCTTTATTAAAATTATAATTATATAGATAATGAGTGTGTGTGTGTGTGTGTGCACATTTATACACATCATGATAACCATTTCACCTATACCTTGTCCACCAACTGCCGGAGATAACGCAACTCTAGTACTGTATCTGTTTTTGCTGTTTTAGGTGGTTCCGATATCTGTATTATAATACGCCTGTGTCTGCAAACACAGTTAATTTGAAAACTAAATAAGGAATAAACAAACAGTTGTAACATACCTTATGTAAAAACACAAACTAGTGTTGATCTCTCTAGAATGTATACTCCTTTAGCTAAGAGAACATGTTTCATTTATACACCTTTGAGCTCGAATGTTCTTTGCCTTTCAAATACGACACATAACATCCCAGGTGTGAGGACGAAGAATGGTCTTCGTGTCCGTCGGATATATCTCAAATGGCAGTCAGAACTGTGAACTACGCAGTTTCTAACGTTCCCACGCCTTGTGGGCCGAAAATTGTACATACTGCGCGCTTACACGAACATGCACATTCGCACTATCGTCACACTTCTGTCGCTTACGCACACGATATATGGGCACGCACGCACTGACAGACGCACCCATGCATGCATGGACGCACACGCATGAACACATACATTTGCGCGCTAGTTATCAATGTGTCATCGCTCATTCTCTGCATGGCTCCTACCCATGTATCTACTTCATAGGATACCATAAAGGTTGTGGTTAATATGGCTACCACAGTAGACTTAAGTTGTCTTACACAATTATCATGATAAGGATAGCATAATAATCGCAGCAGTGATTCTTACATTAATTCAATGGTCTCTCCGATTATTTCATTAAAACGAAATTACACATTTGCACAAACGAACTGGCGCATCTTGTTTGGTAATATGTACGACACGAGTTGGACAAAAATCGAATTGTAGAGACAGTTTATCTGACTAGAAACAAATAAAGAGCAAAACAATAGCTCACAAGACAGCTGATATACGAGTGCAGCACAACTTATTTTTGGCAATATCTATCTGAGTGTGTCGTTGACGCCATGAAAAAGCAAATCGTGACAGAGACACATTTACACCGTGTTTCGTGTTTGTGTATTTGCGTGTTTACCTGTTATGCCGTTGAGAGTGAAAAAGACCAATACACTTTGAAATATTCCACTACTAAATTGTGTATTGCACGTGCCACATGTCGCCATAAACGTAACGTTGCAATACGTTAATTTTCAGAGGTGTCATCGCACGCAGGCATGACGTTGAAACATTTATGATTGTTCTACAATGCGTGTTCCACAATGCGTGTTCTCACCACAACGAAACAGCGAGGGTTTTTCTAAGAGATATAGTTCACGCAACGTTTGGCGCGGTGATGTCGTGGCCAGAACAATGGACTCTCAATCAAGAGATTCCGACTTCCAATCATCATGCTGCCGTTTTGAATCTTGGGCATCTTCTTTCACTCCACGTTGCTCACGTTCTCTAAGCTGCGTGAATAAGTACATGGCTATAGAGAGTGGTGGGTATTTGTGTACACATGGAATTTGCGCAGATAAATCAGCGTATTTGAATGAGTCCCTGAGAAGTCGGGATGGTGTTCGTGCGACATATTGACGTTGATAATTGAAAGAGACTGTAATCTGAACCAATGTAATGTAATGTGATCTACCAAGCACTATCATATAAGCAACCGGTATATTTACGTCCACCGCTTACTCCTGTAAGGAAGCTTCCTGCTTCGATCATCTAGTTCGTTCTGATTCACTTTTTGTTCCTAGTGTCAATATATATATATTGGATCAAAGACTTGCTTATTTATTGATACACCGATTCTTTGGAATTGTCTCCTTCTTACTGTTAGATATTTCCAACCTTCAAGTCAACACGGCATATTTTTGAGGTTGGCCAACACTTTTGTATTGATGCGCTTCTGAGCTTAGTTTCCAAGGATTTAGGCGCTAAAAGGTTAACTTATTATTATTACAATTATAAATTCTTACCATGACTGATGACAGAGTAACTGATGTAATATGGTATGCTATATATATTTTACATGACTGATTTCCGCACAACGACTGTAGCATCGTGTGACGTGTTTATAATTATCATGAGTGAAGTTAGCATAACCAATATAATATGACATGCAATAACATAAGTTTTCCGTGACTGAAATCATCAACCTAAATAATTTATCCCTGTAAATTCTTACTTCCTGCATCAACAGCAGTCTGACTGCGTCGTCGTGTCTACATCCAGCAGCAGTGGCGGTTCGACTGCGCCGTTTCGTCTACTTCCAGTACCAGTGACGGTGCGACTGCGTCGATCTACTTCTAGGTATTTCCAGCACACGGCAACATTCTATTAACTGACTAGTCTGTATATTTTGTGGTTACAGTGTTATGATCTTATGAGGTCTCATTCAACTAATCAGCCTTTTTTCAGAACATTATCGCCAAGCCGACCTTTCTATGCTGGCACTGAGGGTGGTCACTGCCAGGGTGCTTGTCGTCCTCAGTGGTTCTTCTACGTCCCAAATTGAGACTACTTCCGGTACCAGTGGCGGTGCGACTGCGCCGTTGTGTCTACTTCCGGCAACAGTGGCGATGACACTGCGCCGTCGTGTCTACTTCCAGCACCAGTGACGATGAGACTGCGCAGTCGTGTCTACTTCCGGCACCAGTGGTGATCCGACCTCGTCGTTGTGTTTATTTCCCGCACCAATGGCGTTGTGACTGAATCGTTGTGTCTACTTCCGGCACCAGTGTCGGTGCGACTGCGCTGCTACATTTACTTCCATCATCTGCAGCGGTGTCAATGCGCAGATAGTTTCACTGTTTCAACTTGTGGAACGAGCGGCGGTAAGATTGCGTCATTAATGGAAATGGTTCTTTATGTGGAGGTTATTGATATAGCTCTAGCACCAAACTCCAAACAGGCATTGAAACGGGGGCCTTCTGATGTGCCGGTTGGGGGAGGCAGTCACGATAAAGTCCGAACAAAGAAAATTAAAACAAACAAAGAAAAGAAATACACCTATGAGAAGACATAATCGATAAAACGTGGTGAAACTGGTTCTTTGTGGGAGTGCTGTAGCAAAGCGGGAGCATACAATAACTTACGATGAACAATAAAGATGTTTCTTCTGCAACGAATTGTTCGGGGAAAGTTCGATGTGGAAGCATCTAACTATAATCGAGATAGCGTATGTTTATATGTATGTATGTAAGTATGTATGTATGTATGTATGTATGTATGTATGTATGTATGCATGTATGCATGTATGCATGTATGCATGTATTTATGTATGTATGTATGTACGTATGTACATATGTATGTACGCACGCACGCACGCACGTACGTATGTGCGTGTGTGCGTGTATGTATGTATGTAAGTATGTATGTACATACGTACGTATGTATGTATATATGTATATATATATGAACATGTACTATGTATGTATGTATGTAAGTGTGTATGTGTGTATGTGCGTATGTGTGTATGTACGTATGTACGTATGTATGTATGTAGGTATGTATATATGTATTTATGTATAAACATGAACATGTACGTGTGTATGTGTGCATGCATGTATGTATGTATGCATATATATATGTATGTATGTATGCATGTCTGTACGTATCATGTATGCATGCATGCATGTACGCATGTACGCATGTACGCATGTACGCATGTACGCATGTATGCATGTATGCATGTATGCATGCATGTGATTATGCTAGCGTTTCCCTCTTAGATGGCGCCACATTTTTAAGAATTAATCTGCGACACCTCGAAAGAAACATAACGACTTTAGGTTGATGAAATTCACCGTATGTGAAGGGCGCTAAAATAATGATATTGAGATATTTAACTGTACGCAACGTAAAATCTTTCTTTATATATTTTTTTGAAAACGGCATATTTTATGTAGTGGGGCAGAAACTGCCTAGACCAGTATATGTCTGTCAAAGTGATAATCGAAGGATGGACATTTTTGTTAATAAAATACATTGTGATAAACAAATCAGATGCAGTTATTCTGGAAAAAGACGATGGCGAATGTGTCCACTGCTACTGTTATGTGTGGGCACACGACGAATGTCCATGTCTTATGTAGAGTGCAGTAGCGCAACGGTAAGAGCTTTGGCCTCTCGACTGAGAGAACCCGTGTTCGAATCCTGTGCGGCGGTGTAGAACCTTGGGCAAGTTCGTTTACTCTACATTGCTTCAGTTCACTCAGCTGTATGAATGAGTACCTGGTTATAGACAGTGGTGGATATTTGTGTACGAATAGTCTTCGCGCATTAATTGCAGCGTGGCTGAATGCTTCCCAGAGAAGTCGAGATGGTGTTCCATTGAACAGGTCTGCCAGGGAGTAAAGTGTAAAGCTTTGAGCAGTCCCGAGGACTGGATACTGCGCTGTATAAGAACTTACCTTTACCTTTTTATAATACCCCGTTTTGGTTTTTCTCCTGGTGAAGGAATGTCAAATTCGATTGAAAAGAAGTCAAAGAGAATTTTTTTTACAGTCTGCTTTTAGTCCCAGCAACGAACGATTTAGGTTGGACTGTTAACAAAAATATAACCAAACGAATGGGCATCTTAAAGTTAGTTGGAAATGACACCTCAAATGTGTTTCTATGTTCCTTAGTTCCAAAAAAGGTCCATTTGAATATTAGACCCTGTATAATGTCAGCCATCTTGGATTTGAGCCAAAAACAAGGTTTACCATGGATATATTCGGGGGCAGAATTTCTTATGATGAGATATACCACCAACGAACCCATTTCAGGTGAGAAAGCTTTGTTAATTTTGTTCCAACCTCTATGGACCGCGATCACTTCGTTGCTGCGACTATTTACCCAATGGTGCCCATTGTACAGCTAATGATTGAAATTTCGCTTCTTCGTTAATGATGGATTTAAAGAGTGTGTTAGTAAAACGTATTTTTAAAACGCTCCTTAAAGTTACTGACGCAGACTGTCTAATGACGGATTTTCCTTATTACCTCATTATCTTAATGAAAAGGTCCCCAGCTGCAACTGATAGCGATATATATTTTAAACGTGAACTATGCTAATAAAAACAATGACAGTCCAATACATCGAACTGATTTGCACGATGCGTAAAATCACTAATAGCATCACGGTGATGTTAAATTCCGGTTTACCACCAAGAACAATGACAACAACACTATCAATAACAACAACAACAACATCAACTACTACCACTACTATTATACCACTACAACGGTTGCATGCATAGGTAGATAATAATACAAACAACATGAGAGATAGGTAGCTTTATTAGTTAGTCAGAACAGCTGATGTCATTTGGGACCATTCCTAATTGTCCCTTCTGCTAGATTGGCTGCAATGGTAATGTAGCGAATTTCCGCGACACGATGTGACGTTGTGTCCGTTCCTGTTGTTTTATTGTAACGGGTCGTAAGATTTCGCGTTTACTTGATGCATTTACAGACGTTTACTTGATGCATTTACAGACGCCGTAGACGCTGTAGACGCAGTAACATTTAGCGCCACGAGTCCCACGAGTGCAGGCAATGTTGCAAGAACCGTACTTGCAACGGACCGCGCAAAACGCAGGACCTGCAAAATACAAACGATATCGTAACATTCGTGTTAGAATATGCAAAACAACTACACTAGGCCCGTAGACTGGAGTGCGAATGGATGTTTACTCTCACAGCTGAGATAAAGATTTCCGCTTCAGACACAGCGCCCTGACAAGTGGGGAGTTGGATGTTGTAGATGATTCTCTTGAGGGGGGGGTGCAATTGGAGTTTTTTGGTGCGACTCAGTGGACGGGGTGCAGTTAGACGTTTTGGTGAGTTTAGTGTTTATGAAACTGAACGTATTTGGTGATACGTAAGGGGGTGCATTCGGGGATGAAGCAAACAATTAAACGCGTCTACAGCGTTATGCATGCGAAAGTAGGCATTGAACTCGTGATGTCAATATCACGAGTGCATATAAGTCAGTAATACACAAACAGGGCCGTTGATAATGTACTCCAGTGATTTACAACTTCGAGGTGTAATTAGAAAAGAGGATAGTAATGAAAAGCTCGGGGCGATTTAAACACATTAGACCAACATATGTTGATAACACATTGACCTAATATAATTACACAAACGCGTCTGTCCAATTTTAATATTTATCCAAGTGGAACGTGCGTTGGTTTTCATCGGGAACATACGTTACCATAATAGTTACTCACCGACTCTGCCACTCGCCTGAGGCATAACAAAAGCGATGATGCAAACAGCAGCGAAGAAAACGAAGAACTTCATTTTGTCGACGACCTGCAGGTCACATAATAGTAATTGTTGTTTTATAATAAATATATTTGCACATAAAGGTCAATGCACATAGTGTTGTTAAACCGTTACGTGTTATGATGATCAAACGTTTCTATTTGAACAGACCTTTCAAGAAACAAGAATGTTGGTCCAAACAAAGTTTAGAAGGGGAAATCGAAACACCGACCGTGCAGGTATTTACCATACTCTTCCAGTAGCCAAACATACATCGATTTCGTAAACGGAATAATTTATTTAAACTCCTCAATAATGAACACACACACACGCACACACACAGGCACGCATGCACGCACGCACAGGCACGCATGCACGCACACACAGGCACGCATGCACGCACACCCATAGCATTGTATAACTTAATCAAATGTACAATAAGCTTATTATGGTGTGATTTTGGTTTCACCATTTAAGTTTCAAGAGTCACACAAATGTTCACATCACTTTACCATCAAACACTTATTGAAAACCTATTCTGTAAGGTTATTCATATTTTATATGTAATCAGATTAAATACCATGTAAGACATGTTGGAATTATCAATGAGCATGGTGTCCCAAGCATGGTATGTGCAAGGTGGCCCATCCCATTAGTTTCCCAGGAACTATACATTGTGTTTATTATATTCACACCACCGAGCGAATGACATCGTACTCCCCTATATACATCGGGAAGCGGGGATTGTGATATTACACCTGCGGTTGTTTGAAACGACATAATATTACCAGTGCGGCTGTGTTTGCGGTTGTTAGATATTCATATTTCCAACTACAATCAGATCAAGAAGCTTTTGTTGGTTAGATGTGAACGGGTGTCTCACGAAAAATCCTACAGTTTTTTGGTTTTCCTGTTTATACGAATATCACAAAACAATTGATTTTATCGAGCACCTATTGCATGTACGTACACCAACACAGCAATGCTACTTACCGAATGCCAAGACTACGACGTCCTAGAAATGAGCTATGTAGTTGCTGGTGTGATTCGACGAAAGGAGATCGGGCCTTTAAATACTTTACCCAGCAAGCGCTATGTACCTTTTATATGTATCGAACCAAGTGCGTAGACGACGACGATGACAACAGCGCATCCACATAGTGTATCGCGAACGAAGTCAGTCATGTATGAACAAATGACACGTGACCCTGTTGCATGCATGAACAAATGTCGACACGTGACCCTGTTGCAACAGAATTGGTTTCGTGACACGGCATGTAACAGATGGCTTTCGCGACGAAGACTCCTGGTGTTTATGTTTATTTAAAAGGAAAAACTTTAAACTCCCTGTTCTCGCCAGTACTGTGATATGTTCCCATGCATACAAAAAGCAATCGAGGGCAAAGGATTCAGTAATGCCAGTTCAATAATTTCGGACGGATCTTTCGAATGCTGGCGGACCGGACGAGATGATCAGACGGTGAACAGTTCGGATCAGACGTTGCTCGATCCGCGTCGATCGAAACTCCGCGCGATCCATCCGCGTCGAAATCCGCGTCCTCGATCTCAATCGTCGGCGAATATTTCGGGCATCCGGTTTTTCGTCGTTCGTCAGATCCGGATCGCTTTTGAAGTAGCGCCTCTCTCAACCACGTGATAATCAACGCCGTATTTTGGATTCACTCCACACGCAACCACAATAACGCTAGACCTTTGACGGCGTTACGCGTACGCTACAGTGGAGTGCCTCGTCGATCTTTTGAATGTGCCCCCATATCGTTCGTCCCCTATACGTTTGGAATGTGCCCCAGTTTAGGTGACTCTGAAGGAGGGAGTGCAATTAGAGGTGTTTGGTGAGGTTCCGAAATTGTGAATTTCGGCACAAAAAAATGTCAACAGGAAATTAAATCTGACAATTACTTTTAAAGACTAATTTAAATGTCTTTTTTTATTCCCAGTCTGAATAGTAAACATACCCTAAAATACTGTCCTGCTTGTCAAATAATGTTTATACCCTCTCGGTCACCCTGTAAAAGACCCTACAGCTATTTGGTAGCGTTTTTTTGTACAGTTTCTGCACAGTTCATTGCGACATCTAGGGACCGTTGCGGGCGACACGGAAGGATATATCTTTAAATATGCTCTAAAATGACGCGATGTCGAACTACTGCTCAATCAGATAACCACGTGCGTTTAAAGTGGTATCAGTTTTCTGCTCATATTGTGTTTGTTTATTTGAGTTATCTATACAGTAATATGCTACCTTTGGGGGCGGCATTGTTGCAGGTTTATTTCCTTCCCGGTGCCGCGTTCACTTCTTTCTACGTTCATTCGCTTCCTTGGATGATTGATCTTTGATTTACCAGTTGGCGATGCATTTTAAAAAAAAGGCAGTTATTTAGTTACGAAGATAGCTGTTTGCTTTCTACTCATCGGAGAAATGTAGAAACTATAGTGTACTAATCACTCTCCAGAAGGCGCCACTTTGGTGTCACGTTGACGCTACTGTCGCCGTAATTGACGACAGCTGAAATTAAATTGTCAGCAGTGGGTAATTTCCAATATAATAAACTAGTTTGGAAACGTTATGGTGTCGAAATATTCAATGTTAGTAAGAACACGACTACAAATTCGCATTCAGCTACTCTGCAATTACTGCGCGAAGGTGAACCATTTATGTACCAGCCGGAGCGGCGCAGCAGTACCACAAACCTCATCCATTTTTCTAAAGGGAGCAGCGACTAAGAACGCAACACAAGCTGATCTGAGAAGACCCTGGTATGGAAGAAACAAACCTTCCATCCCTGATGAACGACCGACACATAAGGAAAAAGACTCATCTATGCTTATGCAAACGATTCAGTCTGGCCTTATTCGTAATGGTGGTAATACAAAAAAGTATTACCCATTTATTTAATGTGATAATAATAATAATGCCAACATCTCCCAATATTAGACTAAGTAAATATTGCAGACGATATCTCAAACAAAATCGCAACTGACAGTATTTCTATTGGTATCAGAAACTGAATACATTGTCAGCATGCGTCCACACAAACGACGTTTGGCTAGACTGCAATACACACAACGAGAAACCATATCAGCAGCATTGTATCTGAAACGCAGCCAACTTGAGCAAGTAAGGTTAATGCCAATATATCTTTCAAGCACAAAAAATTAACACAAAAATAGTGTTTAAACTGTAAGATAACCAGGTATTTTCAAATACTAAACCATTACAAAATGTGGCTGTCTGTGCAGCTTCCCTCATTATGATATACCACTATACCCTATGGTATATCATAGTAAGCCATGGTAAGTCATGTTAATACATGTATACATGCATACCTACATTGCTTGCTGCTGCCTCAGATGTCACTGTGTCAGTGGATACCCTATTATTTGCTACTGAATCAGTTGCTACTGCGTCAGATGTTAGTGTCAGTTGATGCTCTATTAGTTGCTACTGATTTAGTTTCTACTGTATATGTTACCACAGTATCAGTAGTTACTGTATATATTGTTCTCTATAACGCCTATAATTGTTTTAGAAAATGTTACTAACTGATATCACCATTACAACAGTATACATTCGGTTTCATGGTCAGGTTTGTATTTATGTGGTTCTGGGAGGATTATTCTAAATACAATCCAGTTTATCGTCATCTTTATGTTCGACATTACACGAGTAATGCAAACTAAACATGAATTAACCATACACTTGAAAGCGAAGGCAATGTCGTCTTGTTCGACGGCTACTATATACACTCAGCATCCTTTTTTTCCCAGATTTGTTAGAATCAGATACAATTATTCGAACCAAATACGAACTTATTCAGAGTATTTGATCATTTTTATTTACATCACTACCTACAATAAAAATGCTTCTGACTATACGAGACATAAACTGATTTTGATTGGACACACAACATACTGTCTAACACATCTTGTGTAACAAGTTATTAATGTTGTTAATCGGAGAACATGTGGAGCTGGAGTGCATGTATGTTGACACAACTAATATTTTTCTCGGCAGGTGTCGCTGTAACATGCCGACATCTTGTCGTTAGTGTCCGTAGCAGATTCAGCCACAATCACGGCAGTTACGATAACGACGAAGATGATGTACTAAAACCGAATGCGAACAAAGGTTTGTCAAGGAAGTGAAACAGAATGTTTAAATTAGCCTTGAAAATAACAGTACATTTATAACAGATGACAATTGTATTGTGCTTATCAATAATTTACCCGCGATATTTTTGATGATATTAATCTTCAGTTAACAACACGCTATAAAATGTTTCATGATAACCAAAGCAAAGTTTAGAAAACATCAGTATAGAAACAACGAATAGTTCCAACTATGCAACAAACGTGAAATACCGTTGTATTAAATAATAATTAACACACACACACATATATATATATATATTATATATATACATATACATACATATTTATATATACATACATACATACACGCATACACGCATCCAAGCATACACGCATACACGCACACACGCGTACACGCGCACATGCGCGCGCACACACACACACACACACACACACACATACATGCATACATACATAAATACTGTGTTAAGTATATTCGTACACATATATCCACTACTGTCTATAGCCATCACATAGTTGAATGAATTGAAGTAACACTGAGTTAATGTTCGAAACGGCAGCAAATGGATTCGAACCAGGATTGAGAGTCCTATGTTTTGATTACTATGCTACAGCGAAGACAGGTGTATTGATTGTCAAGCCATCGAGGGGTTCCTCCACTTCCACAGTAAACACGTGTCCAAGTTTGATTCAACAACTCATATTGTGATATCTTACCATAGTGATTCTCTGCGTCAAGTTAGATGCTGAAAAAGCGAACAGTTAATGTATTATTCATGTGTATTGAGACAATACGCAATATAACTGCATATATCCTCTTTGAATGACTACGAAATGAGAAATCTACGTACCTCTGATGTCATGTCTTCGTCCTAACGGCAACAGGTCTCGTTTCGCCAAGAAACAGGAGACAAGCGGCAAATATCCATCTCGTTGAATTATTTGGGGAACATCCTGTCTTTATCCGACACGCTTTGATAAGTGAAACTACTTGAACGGATGATAACTTTTTCCGACTTCTGCGTCCTTGAGAAGACTCGTGTGTGGTGCGACGTTCCTCCTCCTGCGTTGGCTAGGGTCCGGAGAACGTCCACTGAGGTTTGTGTGGAAGCCATGCCTAGTTACTCCTCATACACAGTGGGGTAAAATGTGATTTTGTCAAACAGAATTGAGTATAAAATATATGACCTTACAGCATCATATTGTTTTATTAGTAAACATAAAAATAAATAGACTAAGTCAGTCAAACGTGATCTAGCAGCAGTTGCCATTATATCCCATCATGTAGTTGCATAACGATATATGTATACATACGTGTACATGTATGTATGGATGGATATATGTATGTATGTATGTATGTATATATGTATGTATGTATGTATGTATATGTGTGTGTATGTACGTATGTACGTTTGTATGTACCTATGC